>JAANYP010000157.1:49831-94159 GCA_020465985.1 Centrapalus pauciflorus
TATATATATATATACACACACATTCATATGTAAATAAGTCAATAGATGTATGTGTGTGATCTTGATTGTGGATAGCAGCCTCCTTAAGACTTTATTTTTAAGTAATCATGTTGCTTTTGAGTGTGTGTTTTGTAAATTAAAACAGAATGGGAGCAACAAGTATTATGCATATGCTTTGATGTGTGATTAAATTAGTCCAACAGTCTTTTATGTACATATATCAACAAGTTGCATTAAATTAAAGTCTATAAACATAAAAATGTAGGATTACCATAAGATTGTGGCATTCCTTTATAATGTAAACATAATGTGTGTGTGGTTATTGAATTGGACTGAAAGAAAGAAAAGAACAGTAGCAACCCCTACCTATATATATATATATATATATATATATATATATATAGGTAGGGGTTGCTACTGTTCTTTTCTTTCTTTCAGTCCAATTCAATAACCACACACACATTATGTTTACATTATAAAGGAATGCCACACACACATCTGTTTAATAATATATGCATCTTATTAACTTATATGGACACATCTGTTTACATATATATATATATGTATATATGTATATATGTATATATACATGTATGCATCTTAGTTAAAGTGGTGTGTGCCTATGTGGGTCCTTCATTTAAATACAACCCAGCTGCTCTTAAGATTCAATATATCTATATACATGAAGTAGGTTTGTATCCATGTATGCTTATATGTTGATTGATCAATTAGAAATCAGCAGCAATATAAATTAAAATGTGTGATCATATATGAAACAACATTATAGCCTTAAACATGTATAAGTTTATTACATGATTACGAAGCATATTTTAAGTTAAAATTATATGTCAAATAAGCATCGAAAGTGAGGGGCTGTGAAGTTATGCCCAAAGCCTAGATTCTTGGCCCTAGGCCAGGCCATTTAGGCCAAAGACCTATGTTTTAGGCCCAGGTGCCTAATTTTCCTTGTATGTGACATAAATCACTTATGTAAAGTGACCAGTTGTTTAAAATAAGCATAAAATGTCAATTCATGTAATCATATGAGTTCAAATTGCAAGTAAAGCCAATGAATGAATAAATAAGTTATCACACATGTCCATGAAATGCATATAAGATCATAAAGTCATTAAAATCATGTCAAGATAAGCCAAAAGCCTAATAATGATTCAACAAACTCTAAAATGACATGCTAAGTCAATAATCGAATAAGTCTATATATAAGCTGCAGAAAGTCCAAGAATGCAATAGAAATACACAAATATGTTGTGTAAAACCATAAAAGCTTATGTAAATTGATTTGTCAAACATTTAACAGGTTCAGCTAAATCTAAACTATGTTATTAAACCAAAGTTTGTGGCCAAGCCTGAAAAGTCAAGCTAAAGTTACTAAAACCAAGCCAAGCCAATAATGGCAAGCCAAAGTCTGAAAAGCAAGTCAAAGCCTGTAAAGTAAAGCCAAGGCCTGTAAAATCGAGCTAAACTCTGTAAAGGGAAATTTAAATCCTTAGATAACTCAGGTGGTGGATATAATCTGATTGCAAAAATCAAAGTCAACAACCATGCCTAAAAACAATAACTGTGTGTTATAAATATAACTATGAACATGCTTGTCTTCATGTGAGACATATTATTGTTCTAACTTTATTTGAAAGTCTATATGCTCAGCTAGAATGCGACATGTGCACACCTTGGTACGGTGATGCCATGAGGATCATGATAGCTTTTAATATATCATCCTGCACACATGTCTTTATAGTCTAAATCAGCTATGGATATATATTATCATTTCTATCTTGATTCATTACTTTGAATGCTTTCAAGTCATTTTTCCTTCTTATTGATATTCTTCGTATGCTTCCGCACAATTCAAGTCTGAGTAAGTCTATGATTAAGTCTACTCTGATGTTCTCCCATGTTGATTTACTAGTAGCTAGCCCAGTACGTGGCTGATCCCCACATTTGAAATCGTGTGCGTGGGATAAACATCATCCGATCTTAAGTCTTATGTCTCATAATGTTCGGCTGATTGCAGTAGCCTAGCTAAAATCACGGTTAAAGTCAAATTCTGAGCTTAAAGTCAAAGGCCTAAAGTCAAAAGTCTAGTCTCCGCTTAAATTGTCATTGCATGCTAACTCTTAAATCTATAATCTCAATAAGCCCAACGCTTACAGTTGTTGTTGAATATTTTTACAGGTTTAATCAAAGGAAAATGTCCAGCTGAACCAAGTCCTTAGGATCTGTAAGCTTAATTTGAAGTCATTAGACCACTACTGTATCTGCAATTGGTACCGAATGAAGTCAATGTAGTGGTGGTGTGGGTAGATGCAGAATTGTGTATTGTGGTTATGTAATAAAATAGTGTCCTTGTGCCCTTTAATAGTTTTGTTTTAAACTTGTTGTAAACTATTCCTAACTTCTGTATATGACTTAATTCCGCACTTTATCTAATCTATGTTAGTTTTGATTGATGTTGTATTGCTCCTTGGGACGTAGTCGTTAAGACTCTTCCGTAAGCGCGGGTCATTCACAAGATGGTATCAGAGCAAATAGTTTGAGTGAATCAAGTATTATGAAAGTAATACTTGATCTCAAACTTAAGCAATACATAGAGTATCAATCATGCTAGGTGGTTTGAACTAAGATAGGACATACAGACTATTTGGATGGGAAAAAAGGTACATAGTCACTAAGTCTATAAGTGAAAAGTCATTTGCTTATGTCTAAAAATAAGTATGTCTAGCTAGGGGAAATAACTCTCCCAATACCTGAATAAAAATAAAGCAAACTCTCCAATAGCTGTATGAGACAAAGCCATACAGAGCAACAACTGTTAGCACAAATCAATGAAACACAGTCTAAAGCTATTCATGAACAATTTAAAAAATACACAAAAATAAGTACAATGTTCAAAACCAAGTCAGTGAAAATGCATAATATGCCTGAACTATCAAACTCTGGGAGCTTAATGATCAACAAATGATTATTGAGTCAAGATAAATGGTTCAGTCCCGGCAGACGAATAGTAGCAGCTTCTAGACCTACCTCAACATGGTGAAAACTATTTGCAAGGACGGGCGGGAAATCATTGTTGATGCATATAAAACAAGTCAATATTATCGTTGCAAGAACTAAATGATAAATCCAAAACATTATGTCAAATCACTAAAGATTAAAGACTGAACATCTAAGACAAGCATGAAACAAGCAATGATATCATTAAAATACGAAATAATATCTAATTACTAATCTCATATTTGTATTAAATCAGTGGGTCAAATCCGTTGTTAAAGGCTCAAATTGTTTCCCAGTACTAGTAAGTACTTCAAATCCAATTGATTTGCTCAATAATTGTCATATGTTCTTTTCTAAACTGTCAATGACACTTGATCTAGAGATAGTAAGTGACAGTCATGTCAAAGGTAACAGTGCCACCGTAACTAAATTCTATTTGTCAAATGACAAAACTTCCAAGCTCAATATGTCTTTCAATTTTATTTAAAGAATTCAGTGTCGGTTTATTGAGATTTATCGAGTAGATCTTCAATAAAGTCAATAACATTTACAACAGACATGTGAGTTGTTCAGTTTTCATTGCTAAAAGCCTGTCCAGATTTGTAACTACAAAAATGCAGTCACGTCAAGTCAAGTGTCAATATTAGGTTAGTGTGAGCTAAATCTAAATAGCTCAGTTTTTCCAAATTCACAGTAAGTCAGAGATAAAACTAGAAATTTGTGCATGTATTTGACGTATCAGTCAACTATTAGTCTTGTTAGCGATATGTTGATTTTCCTTATTTGGAAAATGATCAACATATGAATCCCATAAAATGCAATGAGTTATTATTAGACACATGACTCAACGCTTAATTATCTAAGTTGAATTCTTGCTCAGACAAGTATGCTTTTTTACTGTCATGAGAATTTTGAAAGTCGTTACTTAAAGATGACTTGAACTCCGTTTGTGAATGATCATGGATGTTATTCTATGATCAATGATATAATTGACTTAAGATCACATATAGTCAGTTAATGTCAAAGCCATATTCAAATTTCTCAGATATTGCAGAGATAAAATGTAATCGACAACAAGTATATTTTGACTCTGAAATGAAATGTAAGGCAAAAAAAAATGGGATTGCTAAGGAAATCATGAGAAACAATTCCTATTCATGATTTAAATCCACTTGATTTCAAAATAAGTTTTGCGTCCGACTATACATCCATGTCATCGATAGTGAATAATGCGGATGACATATAGGCTGTATCAGTTAAAGCTATGGCATAAATGTCTTACAATCAGAAATTCTACCTATAAGCGATATAGGTAACAGTGTCTGAATCTTGTAATTTCAAATGCTCTAAGGAAACCAAAACTGAGTTCTAAACACAAGCTACTTAGTAAAACCTAGTAATCTGAGTGATTACAGCGTGTCTCTTAATGAGGCGGAGGTAGAAGTTGCTAATCCAATAAAAATTAAATGAGAAGATGGTCTTTGTACCAGATTGACAAGCACCCAATGTCAAATTGAATTGAAAGCAAAAGAAGACAGAGGTAGAAAGCTAAAGTCAAACAAGAAGTAAATTAAAATTCTTATAAAAATCAAGCAATTGGTCTTGAATAACCAATGAAAGTCAATTATAAGTCTATACGCATGTAGATATGGATTTCTTATTCCATTGGCTTGTCAATGAATGTATTTGCTGAAGCTAGTGATGTAATCCTGAATTCAGGGATTACAAATGAAAAGTCATCTCAAGTCTTGATAATAGTCAGCACAATCCAAAAGTTTGATAAGCGATAGATGATAATAACAGCATCAAAGAATGAAATTGTTCAATAAAACAGATGTGAGATTCAAAAAGCAGCACCAATAGTTCAAGATCAAATGAAAAGATAGAAAAGCTATCTTAATATATCAAATTGATAAATGTGATTGATATATGAGTCAATTGAAAGTCAGACTCAGTATCAAAGCTTCAAGCATGACAATCAATGTATAAGTAATAAGCAGAAATCCAAAGATTTCTTATGTTATGGCATAACTTAACAAATAAGATTGAAATGCCCACTGGTTATAAGTCAAAGAAGCAAAAAGTTATGAAATACAAATGGTGCTCATTCATTAAACACCAAAAAGTTTGTGTGAGATTTTGGAATTCATGCCTACTTTGTAATTCATTAGTTGTTACAATCTGAACATAAACAACTTCGAGGACGAAGTTATGCGTGGTGGAGCCCATTCTGTAACAACCTGAACTTTAGTTTACGACGATAAAACAAGCTTAACGTTAATTAATACGTTAAATGGAATTTTTACTAAGTAATTAAAACTGTAAATTAATAAAAGTTACAATTATGTCATAAGTTTTAATTATAAAGTTTGTAATGTTAATATCAAAGAAATGAAAGAAAAGCAAGTTAGTTGGTCAAATTTTGAATTAAACAAACTTGAACTTAATAAAAACCCAAATTAAAGTTCTGCTCATTCCATCAAACTTAAACAAATCACAACTCTCTCTAAATCTCTTTAAGTTCACGGCTTCTTCATTATGAAGATCAGCTTCAAGTTGAATTTAATCAAAGAGTAATAAGGAGAAATCATCAAATCAGTTCAAGCATCAAATATATAGAATAGTTGAAATTAATGGCAACATTTAATTGTTCTTGTGTGTATGTATGGGAACCTACGGTTCCATGAACAGAATAGTGATAAAAATAAATCATCAATTAGCTTACAAAATGTGCATAAAACATCAAAATAATACATGCATGTTTAAGTTAATGGTTTAATCAAGGTTTCATGTAAAATTTAAAAAGAAAACTGAAGTTGAACGAAGGATGCAGAGACCAAATTTCGGTCTCTGGTTGGGTCTGCTGTGCAGTCCGAAATCAGACTATGAATAGCCCATAGCCTTGGCTTGAATTTCAATCATATTGTGTGTGTTTACTCGCCATTATTCCATGCCATTCATTAAATTATTTGCTGCTGAAATATATATGTAAACTAGAAACTTTAAGTGTGTGTGTGTGTGTGTGTGTGCAATGTTGCGATGTGTGTATTTCTTGCTGTTCTGTGTCCGTGAACTAGGCCAAGAAGGCCTATGGCCTTCAGCCTTTGCTTCCTAATAATGTTGATATTTTGTTGATCATCAACATGCATATAAATCACCCTTAAACCTTCTAAGTTGCTGCTGGAATTGAAATTAAAAAAAAAAATTGATGCAGTATTTTGTTCTTTTGTTTTGTGTTTGCATCATAATGTGTTCTATAATTCTGTTTTGATCCGTAAATGAGATGGTCAAGAAGGTCGATTGGTCTCGGCCTTGGCATCAATTTATCCTTGATTATTAATCATTTGAACGCATCAAAATGCCTTTAATCCACCTGGTTTCCTTATGAACTGATTCGAAATAAACTGAAAGAATAACCTCCGATGTGTATATGATGTAACGTAAGGGGTCCGAGACTTGGGTCTGGACTTGGCCAAGTTGCAAGTCTCGGATGTTGTCTGGACAGTAACAACACCTAACATATAGTACTGGAAAACCATATTAAATGTACATGTTCATTACGGTAAAATGCTAAATTTAATGGACAACTACAATATACATATGTTCAAATGTGCACTATAATAGACTAGTCCGCGTCATTTACATGTTCATAGGATAAAATGTTCTATTTAATGCATAATAACAATATGCACATGTTCAAATGTGCAATATGCATGGACATGTGTATTTTACGTATCTTTTCATTAAATAAAACATTTTGTCTTGATGAACATGTAAATGATATAAATTAGTTAATCATAATGCAATTTTAAACATATGTATATTATAATTTTACATGAAATTTAACATTTTATCAAAATGAACTTGTACATTTGATATGGTTTTCTAGGACTCTAGTCTAATATAGTTTTCCATGGATCTCGACCCTATATATATATATATATATATATATATATATATATATATATATATATATATATATATATATATATATATATATATATATATATGTAGTAACAGAGTGATGTGTGTGTGTGTGTCCAGCAACATTGGTCCACAGCAGCAATGATAAGTCTAATAATATATGCATCTTATTAACTTATATGGACATTATGTGTGTATGATCCAATAATAAGAAATAGATTTGATTAATACATAGCTTCCTTTATATGAATACATAAGACAAGTGTGCGTTGTAGTGAATTATTATGTGAGGTGACTGTAACAGCACCAAATGCACATACAAATAACCTGCATCAGCAACAATTATACATGAGTGTGTGCTTTGCATGATGTGTGAGGCTGAAACATTAGGGGACAACACTAGTACATATATAAACACAAATGTACATCTAGTGTGTGAATATGACAACAACATATATATATATATATATATATATATATATATATATATATATATATATATATATATATATATATATATAGACACACACACACACACACACACACACATTCATATGTATATAAGTCAATACATGTATGTGTGGGATCTTGATTGTGGATAGCAGCCCCCTTGACACTTTGTTTTTAAGTAATCTTGTTTCTTTTGAGTGTGTGTTTTGTAAGTAAAAAACAAAGAGGGAGCAACAACTATTATGCACAAATGTATGCTTTGGTGTGTGATTAATTTAGTCCAGCAGTCTTTTATATACATATATCAACAAGTTGCATTAATTTAAAGTCTATAAACATATAAATGTAGGATTAACATAGGATTGTGGCATTCCTTTATAATTTAAACATAATATGTGTGTGGTTATTGAAATGGACTCATAGAAAGAAAAGAACATTAGCAGCCCCTACTTATATATGTATATATATACATGTATGCATCTTAGTTAAAGTGGTGTGTCCCTGTGTGGGTCCTTCATTTAAATACAACCCAGCTGCGCATAAGATTGAATATATCTATGTATATATTCATGAAGTAGGTATGTATCCATGTATGCTTATATGTTGATTGATCAATTAGAAATCAACAACAATATAAACTAAATTCTGTGAACATATATGAAACAACATTATAGCCTTAAACATGTATATGTTTATTACATGATTACGAAGCATACATGTGTGAATTATAAACATGTTTTAAGTTAATAGTATGTTTTAAATAAGCATCGAAAGTGAGGTGCTATGAACTTTGGTCTAAAGCCTTGATTCTTGGCCCTAGGCCTGGCCATTTAGGCCAAAGGCCTATATTCTGAAGTCATTAGACCACAACTTTATCTGCAATTGGTACCGAATGAAGTGATTATGGTGGTGGTTTGGGTAGATGCAGAATTGTGTATTGTGGTTATGTAATAGAATAGTGTCCTTGTGCCCTTTAATAGTTTTGTTTTAAACTTGTTGTAATCTATTCCTAACTTCTATAATATGACTTAATTCCGCAGTTTATCTAATCTATCTTAGTTTTGATTGATGTTGTATTGCTCCATGGCACCTAGTCATTAAGACTCCTCCATAACAACGGGTCTTCACAATATGAATCAAAGACTTTCAGATGGACATCGAAAACAATTTTTTAAGAGTTGGATTCACTACACCTGATCAAAGCTTCCCTATGATCGACCATTAAGCTACCTACAAGGTACTTCTGAAATCCCAACATGGTGTAATATATTCAAATGCTAAGATAAACAAAGGTTTCGTAAGATTCGAGAAGATCGCCCACTACTCCGATGCCACGCTGCGCTTAATTAGAGAAAAGCTGAATGAACGCCTCAGAGAGGATGACCTAAAAGAACACAACGAACTTATAATGTGACCAGAAGAAGGTTTGACCATCCGAGAACCCATTGAACTCATCAACGACCGACTACACATGCGTCAAGTAATTAGAAGGTTCAATGTGCGATTAGGGATAAGAGCCACAATTGACTGAGTCTCTAACTCCCCATAGCGATTGAAAAGGGGGAGAATGTTAGATTTATTATTTCAATCATGTGGGTTTATTTTGTAATAATGTGTAATCATTTTATTTCCATGTAATTGTTATTTTTTTCTATGTAATTTTTCTCTTTTAGTAGAAAGTTGAAGGGTAGTTTATGTAAACCCCTCAACCTTAGAACCTAGGTATAAAAGGCAACTTTGACCTAGGGTTTTGTAACTTTTGAAACCTTTTCAATTGACAATATTCAGAAAAGGTTGGCGGCTGCACATAGGCTTGGTTGACATAGAAAGAGTTTATTTTTCTCATTGTTTCTTTCAAAGAATCAACCACATTTTCATACACAAATTATAGTGAGTGCTTAATATATGTTTGGGACCACTACAACAGATTATCATGTACTCTGTGCAGAGTATCATGTATTGTATATAGATACAACAATAACTAACTGACTAGTACAACAATAACAATATTCTTCATAGATACAAACTAGCTACGATCAATTCTGTATAGAACACTATTTATTCTATATAAAGTATCATATACTCTACATAAAAATATAAAGAAAATGTACATAGAATACATAAAGACGCAGAACCATAAAATACACCACTATTAGGAACCACAACACCTAACGACCAAATGAACGTAATCTATGTCGATACCAAGTATTTTATGTAGAGTATCGCGTATTCTATGTTGAGTATCATGTAATATATGTAGAAAATCGTAGACGAACTGAAACAGAAAAAAATATTGTATTTATCAAAAACTTGGTATACAACTTATACAAATATACCAAAAACACAGTTTTATAAAACGTTTCTGACAAAAAGCATATATATAACTATTACATTCTTTCTAGATCTACTATCTTATAAAAACTCTTCATTTCTTAACAGTCAGACATCTAAATCGTCAGTTCTTGATCGTTGGACTTCCAAATCATGAGAGATATAAAGGAGATGAAAGAAATCATCATGGCTTTGAGATTCTGGCTGCAGCGGCAATGAAGCTTTCTAGTGTTGTGAGAGAGAGAGAGAGAAATGAAGAGAAGAGACTGTAACATCCGTAAACCAGTAGCAAGTATGTGGAACTTATTTATTGGCTTTAATAATACACCTGGAGAGTTGGTTGAGTTTAATTGGGGAATTACACGTGAATTGGCAAAGTAGATTGCTATTACGTGTAAATCCTAATCGGTTGAGATAATAACCGATTAAGTGGTAATTATGGATTTGGGGTTGTTTTAGTTAGTTAAATAACATTCTATACTCGATTTAGTAGTTTGACTTTAATTGAGTTAATGGGTGTTTAATTAGTGGATATTGAGTATTATATCCGTTTTAATTGGGTTTGAGACCAAAAACATATATAATGTGGTAATCCTTACTTTCTTTGATCATTTGCAAGAAATCTCCAAAGTGTGTGTGCGTGTGCATATATTATACAGGAGGTAAGAGAAGCAAGAAGAAGAGATTAAGAAAGAAGACTGAGAGCCAACATAGGAACTGACCTAGAATTATCACCTTCTTGATCTACAAGCTCAAATCAAGAAAGAAAGGGTGGATTGAGGTGAGAAATCAATACTGCGATGAGTTGAATCGTGGTTAGGGAATGAAATCCACATGGAAACCAAAAACAGAGCCTGTTATCGCCCTGTTCGTCATAGCATCATGGTCGCGCTCCCCTGGTCGCGACCGCGATCAGGGTAAGGCTGTTAGAGGCTGGACGCTGGTAGTGAAACGCAACCGAGATTGGGATTACGGGTCTGATGAACTCAGCCACGATGGGATGAGCGGCGCGGGGTTACCGCGACCGCGATTGCTACCCGTGACGGAGTGATTGCGACCGCGCTCGTGGCCGCGCTCGTGTGGGTTGACATGTTGAATTATGATGAGTCTGTGAAATTAGTAGTGTAGTTATTATGTATTCATTGAGTAGTAGTTACATTGTAGTATATTTATATGTTTCCAGGATTTGTAGTTGAGCCTCGGACCGGTCGAGACAGTCGCAGATAGCGTGATAGTAGTCGTGCTTTAGATGAGTCACTTATCTTCTTTTAGTACATGCACCAACATTGATAATTATATTTTAAAAGAGGTTTGTTGTTTAGCAGATTCCTGTTTGGTCATTCCCAACCCAGAGGTCCTGGCCTAGCCACTACTTCGTGAAGTGGGCTATGCAGGCTATTCCAGGTCGCTCCTGATGAAGCGTCAAGCTGTTGCCGTCGGCCGCACATAGAGTTGATTATCTAGTCGTTATATTGTGCTAACTATTATACAGAACATACTTTAACATTGTTTAATTGTAACTCATTAGCTTCCACTTGACAGTTGTTTTAATTGTGCATCTCAGGTACGCGACCAGAGGTTAGAGATACACCGGGAACCACTTGAGACCCGCCACATGGATAGTGGCTAGTGCCTACTTCAGTGAGTAGTCTTTGTTGTGGTCTGGGGTTGCAGCCAATCTATATTCTGGATGAATGTAACCCATAACTTAACTGGTGGATAACTAGACTTTAGTAACGGGGGTTGGTTCCCGTTTAGTTGTGTCTTTTATGCTCATGATGGTTTCTTAATAATTCCTTAGAAGTTTACCCTTGGTGATAACTATATTATATTGGAAGATGTGGAGTATAAGTCCTACATGCTATAGTAAGAAAAGTAGGGTGTTACAGAGACAAACTTTTTTAGGTTTACAAATGAAAAAGAAAAAGAGAGGAGGCAGATTTTTATGGTTATAAATAGGGGAGATAAATTTTTATTTTTCCAAAATTTCCCCTTTTATTTCAATATCAACAGTGCAATTCAACAATTAAGCAATAATAACAAAAATATAGATCACAACTGACCGAATGATAATATTCAATGATGAGAGAATTACAATGAACTGTTCTTGGAAATCTTGCACAGAAAGCTAGGTTGACTTCTTGTCCGTACATGTTTCATGCAATCACAATCAATCCCTTACAATTACAAACTCACTAATGTAATGTCGTATTCTATTTATACATAAACAAGAAATGAATATTTACAATAAGCCCCTTGTTCTATTACATTCATAAACTAAAGATTCAACATTCTCCCCCTTTTAAGAATTGTAATCAGTCTTTAGTCTTTTAAGCCCAGTTTCATTTCAAATCTTCTGATACATCTTTTGCTTCTCAACGTTGATTCAATCTTTGACACAAAGTCAACAATCATTCTCCTATCAAATGGACTCATGCCACCATCTTTCGAACGTCTCAAAACATCGTGATCAAGAATCCCGTTCAGAGCTGTCATCACCTTCTGAAGAGTACCCTCTGAATATTTATTCAGTTCGATCATCCGCATGGCTCTCTTTTCTTGATTCTTGTCTTTGTAAATCACAACCGGATGCTTGTCAAGAACGACTTGATATTCTTTTAGCTTTTCTATGTCCTTGATTTTTCTATATGGTGCAGTGATATTTATCCTTCTCATTCCTCTTTCAACACCAATTTGTAAGTCTTGAATTGACATTAAGACCAACTTGGTGAGCATGAAATGAAATATGGCTTTAAGAGAAAATCTACATTTGTCTTCCCTTCTATTACGACATAATTCATCAAAAAGATCATTAACATCAACCAAATTAATCTTGAACAAATCTTCTTCGCTAAACTGATATTCCTGTCAGCTCTTGTAACCGTGAATGTAGGATAAAAAATATTGATGAAACGATCCTTGTCAATTTTTTTTGAGTTCAGCTATCCTATGTTCACTTCTCACATCTTGTATCGGTTAAGATTTATTTTGAAGAAAATGTGCATAGTTGACCAGGTTTGGCATGTTGGGCTCAATGACTCTAAACAACTTCACGAATGAACACGGAGTATACTTTTTAAAAAAAAGTATTTTTCTCCAAATGATCTTCCAAAAATGGAAGCCTATTCCTTTTCTTGATGAAATGAACATTTAGATTTTATGACAATTTAAGCTTCTTACCTTCTTCTTTTGATCAACTTCTTCTTTATTAAGCAGGCTCAGCATATCATTAATCTCCTTTTGAACTACTTATTGTACAACATACGTTAGATGATGCTGTCTTTCGGATTCTTCTGCCATGATATAACTTTGAAAGAATTTATCCATCAAATCTACTTTTCAGCTAGTACTTGAAGTGATTCTGGCACTACTCCACTTATCGGAAACAGATCTTCTTTTTCATTCGCAGAAACTGTCACCGCACGCTTTTCAACCATTGGTGTTGGTATATCATCTTTTAATATCTCCTCCACAAGCTCCTCTCATCAACAATCTTCTCTGCTCTCATAGACATCTCAGAGAATTCAAATACTTCTTGCTCAGGCACATCAATATCCTTCTCAACTCCTTCAATTCTAAACACCTCTTCCTCAAAATTATATAGACCAGATTGTATACTCAAAGGAATTGGAACATCTTCATAAAGAATCAATCCCTTTTCACTTTGAGCATAAACTGGATTATCTTGAGAACCTCCTTCCTGTCCAGAACCTCCTTCTTCAATCTCTTTCTCCTCAAACGCTACTAGCTGTAACTCAGATTAATAAAGCTTAATCTTTTTCTTCCCCTCATGAGGAGCATCATCGGAGTCATCATGGTCCGCATGTCGTCCCTTTGACCCTGAAGCTTTTGACTTACAAGTTTGTTCCAGGATAGAAAATCGTTCAAACAATGAACTTAAAGCACTAACAACAATATTCTCTGAACAAGACATTCTTTCATTCATTACACCGAACTACTCCACACAGTAATCTCGCAACTCATTATTTGAGATCTGCTTTTCCTCCTTTTCAACTTCAGCAGTCGCCTGGCCTTTCAATAATATTTGAATATTTATCATCTGGCTCATCATCTCTGCATACTGACTGCTCATTTGATTGTAACACAAGAAATTACTTCAGTCAATCTTGTCTCAGTAACGAAGGGTAACATGCAAACACCTGGGTGACTTAGACTACCAGTTGTCATGACAGTTGAACTTGTGAAAGGTACACCTGCCTGGCCTACGCTCAGAGTTGGCATTGTCGTGACTCTGGTAGGACTTCCAATTACTTCATGTGACGGAGCAACGAATGCTTCCGACACAATAGTTGTTGAGACAGGGACACAAAGTCCTTCTGTACTTGTTTCAACGAATGAACCGACTCAAGTGTCCTAGTCTGTATCGGTTCTATGACATGTGGTTGAAGAAATGTACACTGAGGCATAGGTGTACTGGTTTCAATATCCATAGGATCAAAGGATAAATGTTGTGCAAAATCCTCGTGAAAAATTGGAACATCTCCTTGTTGAGAAGGAGATGAGTGGCTGGTAGGGTGTGTAGTCGCCAGTACTAGCTGCTTCAATGTTAACTCTCAAAGAAAAACTAACAGTAGACGCGGCTACCCGACTTTCTAGGGTTCGGGACTCCTTCACACTCACACTCACCACTTCATCAACTTCTATCAGTGGTAAACATTCAGATTGAGATATTACGATTCTTGCACCAGCTACATCCACATCATTATTACCATCATTATCATCATCATGATCAACCTCTCCCTCATTTCCTCCTTCTTCAATATTCGATAAAGTTCTTCCAGAATCAGAATCTGTAGGTCCCAAAATGTTTCCCTAGTATGTTGCTCTAGGCTTTAGAGGGGGGGGGGGGGTGAATACAACTATTTAAAAATTGAACACACTTTCTCAATGTTTGTGTGTATTATCAAGAAGTGTTAATTAGAAACAAGTTTGAACTGCGAAAAGGTTCAAGCTGAGATTACAGATACAACAGATGTTCTACTAATCTAAGACATATTCAGACAAGTTACAATGAATACACTCATAAA
Organism: Centrapalus pauciflorus; assembly: GCA_020465985.1. Taxonomy (NCBI): domain Eukaryota; kingdom Viridiplantae; phylum Streptophyta; class Magnoliopsida; order Asterales; family Asteraceae; genus Centrapalus; species Centrapalus pauciflorus. The sequence continues at coordinate 64,600 of JAANYP010000157.1, forward strand.
GATGAACTCACTGTTTTCAAGACAGACGGATGGATAGCTTCAACAAGAACAGCTTGGACACACTCAACTATTTTATTCAAGCAGACTTTGCATGAATGAAAACACACTTATTTGCACATTCTGAATATCACACACTTGGTTGTCTCACATTCCTTAGAAGCTTCCTTTTATACTTTCACTGAGAATCCTAGTCAAGCTTCCTTATTGGACATAGAGATAGTGGAATGTCTTTCCAAAAAGACAAGAATACTTTTCTGCACGTTCTGACAAAGCAGTATTTGTCTCTACATCGCAGAATCTTTGTCTTTTCCTTTTTGTCTCTGTTGCAGAAGGCTTTAACCAAAATAGGAATGTCAACTTTAAACATTTCATCTTCTGGAATAGCCATTTTGATATAAGAAATGGTCTGCCACTCATTTTAAATATCCACTTTGTTTTCATGTAACAGAGTAGTGTGGGCAGTTTTAGCAGCTTCTATTTTTCCACTTTGCCTTCGACTTTGTAAACTGATCTTTTGGTCCAAGACAATACATGAGGTCATGGAAACATATTCCATAAAGAGTTTATCCTGTTCACAAAGAACAGGTTTTATTCACAAAGAACAGAACACTTAGAATTTGTCCAAGCTACTCAACACGTTACAGCAGCGTAGACAGTTTATGTCTAGCCTGTTTAACAGAGTAGAACAGCTTGGACAATCTGCCTTAGTTGCAACAAATGCAACAGGGTAAACAACTTTGACTAATATTGCAAATCACTTATCAGGTTTCAATAAGGCATTAACAGTCCTTCAGTTATATCTTCAACTGCTTCAAACAAGTTTGATTACTAATCTCCCACTAAGATGTACAACAGGTTTGACTGAGGCCTTTTTGTGCCTAACAATATCCCCCTATTTGCAATAATCAGTCTAAGCTGATTCTATCAATGATCACTATAAATTTTTACATTACATTTGTTGGAATAAAATTGCAAAACATTGAAGTAAAGTAAAAGATCAGTTTATATATATATACCAATATTGATTACAAATAACACATGTTTTTACAGAAGTACACTAATGTACTAAAGTAAATTACAATAAATGTTATAAGAAGGATTACAACTAATGTAATAGAGTACAATATATGTACAAGGAATATTTCAACAAATTGGACTGTTGATGGTGGGAGCAAGTAATGACAAGCCTGTCCAACTTATGGACACCTTCCATTCTTCATCTACTCAGCAGAAGATGGACCTTCAATGTGTTGCCTTCCTTCAAATAGCTGTTCAAAATGCTCCATAGTTTCATCAATCCCTTCTATTTCATGTCCGAGAAACATGAAATCAGGGTGTTGAAGTTCTCCTCTCTCATAGAAGCCTTTAAGCTGTTCCTAGATAGTTGCTCTCCATCTTGAGGAATGTTTGAAGGAGTTGGAGAGTCTAAAGCCTATGAGCTGCTTGAGACCAACCTTATGCAGATCAGAGGCTCTCTGGAAACACAGTTTTCTTGTTAAAGGATCTACAAAAAATTCCCCAAACTCAGGCTCTTCTACAAGTTTATCTTCCTCAGGTTCAACTCCTCTGGGCAGGCTGTGATTCACTCCTTTGATCTCAACAACTAGGATGCCTTGATCAAGCATAATCAGGAGTTCTTCCAGCTCGGTATCCTTCCTATTTCTTCTAGCCTTAATCTTGGGTTCAACCACTGAGGTACCCTTAATTTGTTCTTTAGATATCAGACCTAGGTTTTTAACTCTTTCCATCAGTGTTTTGACATATGCCCTGATACTCTTAGTAGTTTCAGATTTTGACTGACTCAGGGCAACTTCCAATTCAACCCATTCTCTATACTCCATGCAAGCAACATCAGTGTATTCATGTGCTTCCAAATCCGGACCATCAGCACCTAGCCTGGTTTTCTGAATCTTCTATTGCTTGCCTTTCTTAGAGATAGGGACAGCTTTGACAATTGGTGCCTTGGCAAGCCTTCCGTTGGCCTCATCAAAGAATTTCTTCCTTGCCAAGTTGTCAAAGTGTACTTGGTCTCTTGCTAAGGAGGATACAGGCTTTGACTTGATCACTGAAACCTGTGCACCCTTTTCTTTCTCTCCCTCTTCTCAGTTACTAACTCTTTTGCAGCCTCTAGCAGTTTCCTTTGAACATCCAAGGAGGGCATTTTAACTTTTCTTGCCTCCTTGAATGCAAAGGCCTTTGCAGCTTTGGCAAAGGCTTCTTCTTTCTTTTGTCTTTTCAAGATCTCAAGCTGGTCTTCTTTGAATTGATAATAGGTGTCCAGTGCAACACCCATTTCTTTGGCTCGTGTTTTGTCGAATTTGAGTTGAGCAGCCTTGAGATAGTCAGTGTCCACTGAGGCTTTTCTGTTACCCTTAGCTGTTGTGGCTATAACAGCTTCAGTCTCCTCTTCCTCCTCTTGTTCAGTTTTTTTAAAATCAGATGTCTCCTTCTGCTTGGCCTGTCCCCAGGAGTGGATTCCTCCCCCTTAGATGGTGCAGGGCTTGGAGATCCAGCCTGAGTAGGCTGAGCAGCTTCAGAAATATTAGAGACACCTGCAAGGAGACCTATTTGAGAAAGACCTGCTGCTAGCCCTGTTGAAGCTGATTTCTCCTTAAAGGGAGATGAAGATTTCTCCCCATTTGACTTAGTCTTCGAGGCAGAGATCTTCTCCCCCTTCAAAGGAGATGGCACAGAGCCTTCAATAACAGGTCTGCCTGAAGGAACGGATCCTACAGGCTGAGCAACAACAGTTTAGGCAAAAGGCTTGGAACAAACAAGGCTATGCACTAAGAAAGCTAAGTTATCCTTAACCTCTGCAAGTTGGGTAACACAAGTTTGAAGAGAAGAAGAATTAGAAGTGGCAAGGGATGACAGCTGAGAATTAGCTTCCCTGTCAGAAGCTGTGAACACCAAACTTTAAAGTTGTGCAAGATTCAGTTCAAGAGAATTTTGCATATCATCAAAGTTTGAGGACACAGAATTAGACAGAGAGACCACTAAGGTATTCAAGCTGGCCAAAGTGGAAGGGAGAGTGTTGGAGCAAGTGTCAAGGAGAGCTGACAGCTGTTGGGAAATAGCAGACAGTGTGGGCACAGAGTCCTGTTGGGTAGAAACAATTGATGAGAGGGTGGAGGATAGTTGTTGCAGCTGGGCAGTGAGTGCAATTAGCTGAGAAGAATGATCAGCTTTGGGAGCAGAGGTTAGGAAAGAAGTTCTGAACGAATCAAGGAACCCCTGAAGCTGGGTAGACACAGAGTCTGATATAATGGAAGGTAGGGATGTCATATAGGTTTCCAAATAACCAACTTTGTTGGTCAGTAGAGACAGTTGATCCTTCAAAGGTAGATCTTAGGGGGATGGAGGTGTATGGGTTGATTATTTGGATTGGGTGGATGGTGAAAAATGTGATGCTAAGGGTGAGGATTGAGGAGTTTGTGGATCAGTAGATGAAGGTAGGGAGACTTTAGATAGGAGTTCCATAGCCTGGGCATAAGTTAAATGACCCAGCTTGGAAGGGTCAAGGGGACCTTCAGCAGTGGCTGTATCTGCATCATGAGGTGAAGTGGTAGGAGTTGGTGGCCTTTCAAATGATGCTGGTATTATAGCACCTTCATCAAGATCTGGGGTTATTACCTCAGTAGTACCTTGGTTTTTAGGCACCTCTTCATGGGTAGATGGGATGTGCATTTCAACATGATCAGTGGTGAAAGCTAATGATGGAATGTGCACTTGGGGAGCAGCCTCACCAAAGGGGTGTTCTATTCCCTCAGGTTCATCAGCTTGTGTGGATGTTCCTTCAACAGCTGTTGGGTATGGAACAGCTGCATCACCAGGAGCAGAAGTTTGAGGCTGATCAGCTGGATGGTTTGTTCTAGCAGCTTGGGCACCTCGTGCAGACTCAGATTGTGTATGAGAAGTATAAGGGGGTGACTATGTGGACCCAGTGTGGAGTGGAGAGGGCTCCTGTCTTTCAATGTCTTCAGCCTGTTGAGAGGCTTGTACAGTTGATGTGGAAGTATTTTTTTTGTACAATTGGTTCCTGTTGGGAGGAACCAGAGGGCCTTGGCTGACTCAGGGTGGACTTTTTATGGAGTTAAACCTGCTCCAAATTTGTTGAACTTTCTGCCAAAATAGGAAGAGCAGCAGGGGTTGCTTCTTTTTCAACTGACTCCTGTTGGGAGGGGTTAGAGGGGCTAGTTTGAAAGGATGATCTCTTTTTTGCTAAGGATTTGCGTATGTTATAGGATTTGAGAGATGAAGTGGAGATGGATGTTTTGGAGGAGTCATGAGAGATTCTGTTTGGATTGGAGGTGAGACTGGATTAGAAACAGTAGGGTTTACCTGTTCTATGGTCTCAGGTGCCACAGAAGCACCAACGACAAAGGCTTCAGGTTCAACAGATGGACCAAGGTGAGGAGTTTGCTCCCCCTCAGCAACTGAGGCTGATGGGGGCAGACTTAGCTGTTTTAGCCTTCTAGCGGACAGTCTCAGCTTCATGAGTTTGCAAGGCCGTCTTTATTACTTTGGGAATGTAGAGGAGGTTCACCTAACCAAGTAACCTACTCATTGGAGTGGATAAAGGAGGTTCATTGTTTAGTACTGGGGTGTAAAACACTCTATTCCCAATGAAAGGGAATGTAGCAGTTGTTAACAGAGGTTGAGAGTTGTATAGATGCTCACCACAGACATGTTTGAAGACGAAAATCAAGAACGTTGGGTATCTTACAGCAGCAGGACGATTTTCTTGTTGCACCTGTTTCTTCAAATTCACGAAAATCCACCTTGCCATGTTCAGAGTGGTCCCATCCACAAGCTGTAGGACTATGGGAATTTCATCCCTGCTAAACTAGTCAAACGAGCGACCTTTGCAGCTTAAGGACATCACCACAGAGGCGAATAGAAAACTATATGTTGGGGATAAGTCCCTTCTGAACAGGGTAGCACCCACTTTTGGTTCTGCTACACCACAGAAGCGTAGCAGGTTGCCCATCTGTTCATCCTCAGGCTGCGCTTTGTCATATTTGTCAGCCATGGGAAGATGAAGTACCTCCCTGAGAAGAGCAGCCGTGATCTCAATGGTTTGAGTGCCATTGAGAATGGTTCCTCTGATGGTTTTAGTTGAAGGGTCATACGAGCAGGTATACCAAAACTCATAAACCATCTCCTGGTTCATGACACCAGGAGAGGCAGTCATTGCGTAGTGCAGGGGATGGGCTTCCAGAAACTCCACCATCTGTTCATATCCTTTTCCCACATAGTTTTTGGGAATTGTCAGATTGGTAATGTAGTTGGTGGGTTTGATTGTGAGCATTGTGGTGAGAGAGGGATGTTTTGCAACATCATCACCAACGAACACAGGCAAATGGGGGTTGTTTTGGTGAGCCATTTAGAGAGTAGTAGTGTATGATAGTTGACACTTAGTCGGTTTAGGGTTCTAAGGGTAGTTATGGAAGCAGTAGAGAAGAAGAAGAAAAAACAGTGATGCAAGTATTTATAGGAATTGAATGTGAGTGAGTAGGAGAGAGAAAGATTTGGGTGGTTGATTTGAAATGTTCTTTAATGGAAAATGAAACGGTTTGCCATGTCAAAACGGTTGTCAGACCAGTTGATCTTTTTAACTACTAACACACGTTAACAAAAATTATCCGTAGGTAATTAAGTTGAATGAATACGTAATTTAAGTAACTTAAATGTGAAGAAATGTAAATTAAATGAATGTTCCAAGCTGTTGTTCAAACCTGTGATGAACAGGTTTCATCACCAACTGATCATTCTTCAAGCTGTTCATGCAACCTGTTCAGCTAGATGAGAACAGGTTTCATTGTAAAACCTGTTCAATAGCTGAACAGGTTACAAGGCATTGCCTTGTATGACAGATTAAGAGAGTGAGCAGGTCGGAAGTTTGTGCAACTATTCAGGTTTAAGATTAAAACTTATTTTGTCAAGCCTGTTATATGTCTAAGGTGTCCATGTTTTCAGAAACTGGCTAAGTACATGACAAGTAAAAGCTGTCCTGTCCAAGCTGTTCTGTGAAATTTGGACAAGTTTGAACAATTGATCTTTAGAACATCAATGACACTTAGTCACTTTTATTAAACATGCCTAGCTTGCATACAAGGTAATTAAACATGTTTTCATCAAGAGGCTTGGTGAAAATGTCTGCAAGCTGTTTTTCTGTGGAAGTAAAACTTACTTCCACATTACCTTTTTGGATGCGATCCCTGATAAAATGATGTCTGACGTCAATATGCTTTGTTCTGGAGTGAAAAACTGGATTGTTGGAGACAGCTATGGCACTTGTATTATCACAGAGAATCGGAGTTTTCCTATATACAAGTCCATAATCCTCAAGCTGATGCTGCATCCATAAGATCTGTCCACAGCAGCTTCCAGCAGTAATGTATTCAGCTTCAGCAGTTGAAGTAGAAACTGAAATTTGCTTCTTGCTACACCATCTGATCAACATACCACCAAGGAGTTGACATCCACCTGTTGTGCTTTTCCTGTCTAGCCTGCAGCCTGCAAAATCAGAATCTGAATATCCAATTAGTTCAAGGCTGGAATCTTTGGGATACCAAAGACCCAAACCTGGTGTACCCTTTAGGTATCTGAAGATTCTTTTTACAGCAGCTAGATGTGATTCCTTCGGGTCAGCTTGAAACTTAGCACATAAACAAGTAGAAAACATAATATCTGGTCTACTAGTAGTTAAGTATAGCAAGCTCCCAATCATGCCTCTATAAGCTGTTACTGAAACACCTTTGCCACAGGCATCAACATCCAACTTTACATTGGTTGCCATTGGGGTTTTGATGGGACAACTTTGATCAAATTTAAAAATTTTCAGAAGATCTAAAGTATACTTTCTATGATTAGTAAAAATTCCATTTGAGGTTTGTTTAACCTGTAATCCTAGAAAGAAAGTAAGTTCACCCATCATGCTCATTTCATATTTGGATTTCATGAGCAGTGAAAAATTCTTGCATAACTGCTTATTAGTTAAACTAAATATTATGTCATCCACATAAATTTGAACAAGCATAATATCAGACTTCACCTTCTTTATGAACAATGTGGTATCCACTTTACCTCTGGAATAGCCATTGCTCATAAGGAAATCGGTAAAAGTGTAATACCAGGCTCTAGGGGCTTGTTTGAGACCATAGAGAGCTTTGTCCAACTTATAGACAAAACCTGGATGTTGTTCACTTTCAAAACCTGGAGGCTGCTAGACATATACTTCTTCCTGCAACTTATCATTCAAAAATGCACTCTTGATATCCATTTGAAATACCCTCATGCTCTTTTAGGCAGCATAGGCTAGAAACAAACGAATTGCTTTAAACCTGGCCACTGGAGCAAATGTTTCATCATAGTCAATGCCTTCTTCTTGCCTATAGCCTTGAGCAACCAGTCTTGCCTTATTTCTAATGACTTGACCTTGCTCATCCATTTTGTTTCTAAAAACCCATTTTGTGCCGATGATAGTGTTTCCTTTTAGGAACAGGGACCAACTTCCATACTTTGTTTCTCTCAAACTGATTGAGCTCTTATTGCATGGCAGTGATCCAATTAGCATCTTTAAGTGCATCATCTATTTTCTTTGGCTCCTTCAGGGACACATAGCTAGAAAACATACAAAAGTTTCCTAAGTTGTCCCATCTTGTTTGTACCTCTTTGTTGATGTCACCAATTATTTGATCATTGAGGTGAAACCTGATCCACTTAGGATCATGTTTCAATGAAGATTCTCCTATATCATTTTCATCTTCATCAGGTCTTGCAGAATAGCTTTCAAGGTTTTCAAACACACAGTTATCTTGAGCATGTTCACCTGTTGAACATGAATCTCTACTGTTGAACACATTAGTAGAGGATTCAGGGATATCAGCATTGATTTGTTCTGGACATGGTGCATTAACTATGTTAGTACACTTATTCACACAGGGCGTACCAACATAATCATCATCATAACCTTTGTGGTTAACAGGTTCCACTCTGGTTGAATTGGAAGCTTTTGAGTCCTTTTCCTCATCATTTAAATGCATTAAATCATCAAAGCTGAACTCTCCTTAAACTGATTCAGGAACAGCTTTGGTGGACGCATTCCTGGACTCTCAAAGGTGACATTGATAGATTCATCTATCACCTTTCTTTTGTAGTTGTATACTCTGTAGGCTTTAGAAACAACAGAATATCCAACAAACACACCTTCATCAGCTTTGGGTTTAAATTTTGCCAGCTGATCCATCTGATTTAGAATAAAGCAGGGGCATCCAGACACATGGAAATAGCTTATATTTGGCCTTCTTCCTTTGATTAAATCATAAGGAGTCTTGTTGAAGCTTTTCACCACTAACGATCTATTTTTAGTGAAGCAGACAGTGTTGACAGCTTCAGCCCAAAATGGTGAAGGTAAACCTGATGCACACAGCATGGTTCTAGCACCTTCAATGAGTGTTCTATTCTTCCTTTCAGCAACTCCATTTTGTTGTGGAGTTCTTACATCTAAAAAGTTTTGTGAGATCACTCTTTCTTCATAAAACTTCTCAAGATGGACTCGATCTAACGGCCAACCACTTTCCATTTTTGTAGGGTTCTGAACGCCGCGTAACATCATCTTCAACCAACCCTGTTCGACCACTAAAGAATTGCTTATAGAAATACTGTTTCTGAATTCAGTACCAATATCACTTCTAAGCTGCTTGACCTGAGAAGAGTTTAGAAACTTCCATCTTTTTGATAAATCCAATTATCTCTCTGGCAGCCTCTCCTTTGGTCTTTAGGAAGATCACCCATGCAAACCTGGTGAACTCATCAACCATTACTAGAGTGTATCTTCTACCTCCTAGACTTGGGACACTGGCAGGTCCAAATAAGTCCATATGGATTAAGCAGAGAGGAGTATCAATAGAGAAATCATGCTTGGATTTAAAATATGTTTTTCTCTACTTGCCATTCTCACAAGCTCAGCAGAGTTTATCCTTAACAAAGGTTATAGAAGGCAAACCTATTACCAACTCTTTCTTACAGAGTTTGTTGATATTCTTGAAGTTTAGGTGTGATAGCCTTTTGTGCCATAACCAGTTTAGGTCTGCATTTGCTCCTTTAGATAAAGCAGGTTTCAGTTGTGGGATCAGCAAATTTCATATCCACAACATATACACCTTTCTTCCTTTGTGCACACAACACAACCTTGCCTTGGGGATCCAGTATGTACCCCAAGTTCTCATCAAAATTAACCTTATAGCCAGCATCACACAGTTGACTAATGCTAACATGATTATGTTTTAGCCTAGACACATAGGCTACTCTTTTGAATATTGCAGCACCAGCTTGAAGGGTTCATATCCTTCTGTGGATCCCTGAACATTGTCACCAAAAGTGACTTTTTGCCATTGTTCAGGCCTGAGATCACTCAAAAACTCTTTGCAACCTGTCATGTGGCCTGAGCAACCGCTGTCCAAGTACCAAACTTGGAATGGTTGTTTAACCTGTAGAGTGTCATGGGAAAATATAAGTTATTTTTAATGGAACTCATCATAAGGATGAGTTCTTCTTCATCATCAACATTTGTTGATGGACCACTAAGATCAACGCTAATATTCCCAATTTAGATTGTATCAGCTTGGATACTCTCCTCTATGACCATGTTACTTCCAACACTGCTGGTTTTTGCAATGCTGGAACTAGCAATGTCAGCAGGCCTTATGTCCTCAGTTTTAGGACAGTCTTTGGCAATATGAGTCTTCTTCCCACATTTATAGCATTTTCTCTTTTAGACTTTTCGGAAGAAGTACTCCCAGAAACACATTCTGGGATATCCTTGTTGGCATTGTCAGCAGTTTAGCAAACTTATTACTGTTTTTAGAAGGACAAACAGTTTGAGTGAAAGGCACAATAGCAACACCTTTACGAGTGTCTTCTTTCCTCCTTTTAGGAGGGAAGAAATCAAATATTGGTAGTTTAATTGGCTTTTGTCCTTCCACAGGTTTGGGAAACTTATTCCCAACTTTCTCAGGTTGAGTAATAGCTTTGCCCTTGCCCTTACTGAGGTGTGATGAACGTTGCCTATCAACATAATCACAGCTTCCAGTTTTGAAAGACTTACCTTCATTTATAATAAGTTTTCCACTATGATTTAACAACTTATTTGAAATCACAGAAGATTTACTTTCAACATGAGACTTACCCCTGTTGAAAGCAGGCTGCTTTCCTTTTGAAAACTTTTTCTCAAAATGTTCAGCATCAAAAGGGTTAACAGGTTTCTTCCTATAAGCTTTAGACACAGAACCTGTCTTGTTGACAGGTTTAGTGTCCAAAGCTGCAGGTTGAACTTGTTTTCCCTTCTTTTGTTTGTGTGAACCAGCTATGCACTTAGCAGGTTGATTTGATGGGGATCACATTCCATCATCGGCCTTTAAGGCTTTTCACACAAACTGTCAGTGTTTTGATGCCTGACAAACCTGTTTGTTGAGATCAGCTTTCCGTTTACTCTTTGAATAAAAGTACTTGGAAGCTCACCAAAGTGGATTAGTCTTTTTCCAGATTATTTATCTCAACAATTGAAGCTGCTGTATCAAGATCCCCTCCAAGATAGGCTTGGATTTGAGTAGGGATCTGCTGACTGATACAATGCTTGATTTTCTGAGCAGATTGGCACCAAGAGTCAACAATCTTATGAAGCTTGGCATGCTTTGAGTCTGTTTCTCTCTTTTCTTCTAACAAAATGGTGTTGGTGTGTTTTCATCAACTTCAGTTTTCAACTTATGAAAGTTGTCCAGTTCATTAAATTTTGTTTCAAGAACTGTTTTTAACTTAGAGGTTTCAGAATTCAAAGCATAATGCTTATCAACAACAGCTTTTAAATTAACAAGTAAATATTCAAACATTTTAACTTTTTCATCAGAACTGTAATCCATAAAATTTTGTACCTTATACATCACAGTTGGGTTACAGTTCTCTAAGCTACTGACAGCTTCAGCTTCAGCCAAGTCCCGTTTGAAGTTGCTTGTTGATGGGACATCAGTGTTGGCCATTAGACACTTGTTGTCGTCTTCATCAGATGATGAATCAGGCTCCTCCCAGTCACAAGTCTCAGCCATGAGTCCTTTCTGCTTGTTGGAGGCCACTGAGTCTTCCAACATTCTTAGCTTAGCCATGGCCTTTAGGTACTTAACTCTGCGGCCATCGTCTTTATTTGTCTTGTATGGTTTGGATGAGGAGCCAACAGCTTTAGACACACAGTCAGTAGCTATATGGCCTGTCTAGCCACGTTTAAAGCACTCAGCCTTAGTTTTGTCAAATGCTTTCTTTTTGATGGCACCTAACTTCTTTTGTAGAATCTTTCCACCAATCCTCTTCTTATTGAACTTTCTGACAAGCATAGCTATCATTTGCTCATCATCAAATTCAGTAAGATCTTCACTGTCTTCTTCCTCAGACAACTCTTCCATTTCATCATTAGCCTGTTGATCAGCTTGTGTGAACACATCACACACCTGACCAGCAGGTTGTCTCACGCTGGCCACTAAGGCAACACCTCTTTTGGACATCTCTAAGGAATTTCTTTTCTGTTGCCTTGACTGTTCATCATTCAACAAGGATCCATAGAGATTTACAAGATCCATGCCTCTGATGATGCCTGAGTTTCTGAGGATAGTAGAGAAGTCATTCCATTCCTCAGGCAGAATGTCCAAAAATTTGTTCACCAAAGTTAAGCTGTCTTTAGTGATCCCAAAAGCATTGAGATCATTTATCAGAACAGTGAACCTGGTGTAGGTTTCAGGGAGTGACTCCTTTGGCTTTGCAAAGAATAGTTCATACTGTCTAACAAGATTGTTAAACTGTTATCCTTTGTGATAGTGGGACCATCATAAATGGTACACAAAGTATCCCACATCTCCTTTGCAGTCTTCATTTTTCTCAACCTGTTTGAACACATCATCCGGAATAGAAATAACAAGGTTGTTCTTAGCCTTTGCATCAACTGCACCCAACCTTTTTTTCTTCATCAGACCATTGAGCTTTTGCCTTCTCAATAGTCCTGACTTCGGGCACAGCTCCTTCAAATGCAGGAGTTATAGTATTAACAGAAGTTGGCACATAGGGACCTTCCATTACTATCTCTGGCAGTTGTACATCCAGATTCTCCAAATAGAGCATCATTCTGCACTTCCAGCTAGAGAACTTCTGATAATTAAACTTGGTAGGTTTTGCCATTGAACCATTGTCATAGTAAAAGGAAGAGTTGGCAGCACTGTTGTCCATGGTGGGAAATAGGGAGAATGAGAGATCTAGAGTTAACACACACTCTATCTGCTTTGATACCAGTAGTAGGTCCCATAAGGTTTCCCAAGTATGCTGCTCTAAGCTGTAGAGGGGGGGGGGTGAATACATCTATTTAAAAATTCAACACACTTTCTCAATGTTTGTATGTATTATCAACAAGTGTTAATTACAAACAACCTTGAACTGCGGAAAGGTTCAAGCTGAGATGACAGATACAACAGATGTTCTACTAATCTAAGACACACTAAGACCAGTTACAATGAATACACTCACAAAGATGAACTCACTGTTTACAAGACAGACAGATGGACAGCTTGGACACACTCAACTGTTTTATTCAAGCAGACTTTGCATGCATGAAAACACACTTCTTTGCACGTTCTAAATATCACACTCTTGGTTGTCTCACATTCCTTAGAAGCTTCCTTTTATACTCTCACTGAGAATCCCAGTGAAGCTTCCTCATTGGACATAGAGATAGTGGAATGACTTCCCAAAAAGACAAGAATACGTTTCTGCATGTTCTGACAAAGTAGTATTTGTCTATACATTGCAGAATCTTTGTCTTTTATTTTTTGTCTCTGTTGCAAAAGACTTTGACCAAAAGAGGAATGTCAACTTTAAACCTTTCGACTTCTGGAATGGCCATTTAGATATAAGAAATGGTATGTCACCCATTTCAAATATCCACCTTGTCTTCATATAACAGAGCAGCGTGGGCAGTTTTAGCAGCTTCTGTTTTTCCACTTTGTCTTCGACTTTATAAACTGACCTTTTGGTCCAAGACAATACATGAGGACATGGAAACATATTCCATAAAGTGTTTAGCCAGTTCACAAAGAACAGGTTTTGCTCACAAAGAACAGAACACTTAGAATTTATTCAAATTACTCAACAGGTTAGAGCAGCGTAGACAGTTTATGTCCAGCCTATTCAACAGAGTAGAACAGCTTGGACAATCTGCCTTAGTTGCAACAAATGCAACAGGGTAAACAACTTTGACTAATATTGCAAATCACTTATCAGGTTTCAATATGGCATTAACAGGCATTCAATTATACCTTCAAGTGCATCAAACAGGTTTGATTAATAATCTCCCCTTAAGTTGTATAACATGTTTGACTGAGGCCTTTTTGTGCCTAACAGAATCACCCTCACCACCCCTCACAACACCTTCAACATCCTCTCTCACGTCAAGTTTTCCCTGAAAATCAACCCCCTTGTTGATGTACCTCCTCTCCTATAACTCCTGGGGCAGGAATCATCGGTTCCGGAGGTTCCACAGGAGCGTGATCTATACGATATAATCTCACAGACTCAGCATTTTCATCTGCATATTTCAACATCCTGAACTCTATGCAAACTCATAATCACATAATCAGGGCATTTCTGTGAATGTGTCCTCTTTTGGATCTTTTCATTTGCCCTCAATATCCCTATGATCAATATCTGAGTGAACCTTTGAAGAGGCACAAACTTTCGCGCACGATTAGTGGTCTTTGCAAGCACCACCTCTTTGAGATCCTCCCAAATGTACTGAGCAAAGTTGTAATGTTTATTATATTCAACTCCATGAAAAAACCTCAGGCAATGTAGACTTCCACGATCAATCAAAGTATGTTTGGAGGTCATACATCTGTTCAGAATTCCAAACAGAGTATACCATTCACCATTAAGTCCATTGCAGTGAAATACGGAAGTCTTTGTCGATGGATTTGTATACCCAAGGTTGATAATGTCCCGACACAGTTGTTCATCAGATACAAAGTCCTCGAAATCCGCAAAGTCAGGGAAGTTAACTGTATCAATGTGTCTTGGTAAAAAGAGGTTGTGACGAAGTCTGGCCAATGTAATCTTTACTTTATACTGGTCAATTATCACTTTAATGTGATGATCACCGGCCTCGGGAACAAATTTGATGGTATGCCAGAATTGGTGTAGGTATATCAATGGAATTGTTGGCTTATATTTAAGAAGGTAACCTAGAGGATGACCTTTAAGAATGTCAACAATCACCGGATGGCTGACCATGATGGTATTGGGATCAAACCGGTGATTGTTGTCCAATAGATTCAGACAATGTTTAGATTTAAGTAGCTTGGTGTCTGGGATGGGAGATGATGGTGATGGTCTAGAAGCTAAGGCTAATTTGTTGGGTTTGGAAACGAGTGTATGGTTGGATGATGAATGGGATTCAGAAGAATTTGAATCATGGGTTGGAGTTTGGGAAGCCATTTGTAACCTGTAAGAATAGCAAAAATGTTAGATACATCAGGTAAACAAAATGATTCCTACAGATAGAAAAATATGACATTTATCAAGAAATTAGAAAAATCTGTGTTACATTGTTTAAAGCATCAAGATTCCAGACAATAATATTAAAATATTACTGTTAAGATTCCAAAGTCAGCCAATAAGGGACCAATGTTTATGTAAAACAGATTTAAAAATTTTAAATCAAAAATGTGAAATTTCTCTAAAAAATTAAATTTTCCACACTTAGAAAAATTTTGAACTCAAACTCGGTTGACACATGTTCAAACCCGAATGACACACAAACAGTCTCGGGTAAAGTTATGACAAACTCGGTGAAGTCTAAAGTGAACTCAGGAGAAGTGTAGACAAACTCGAATGAGTCTAAGACTTCCTCGAATGAAAGTTCATCAAACTTGATTGAAACAAACATTTACTCGATTGAACCTTCATTAAACTCGATAGACACTTAGTTTTTCTCGGATGAACTTTCATCAAACTCGCAATAAACAAACCCTTACTTGGATAATTCTTTTTCAAACTCGATAGAACCTAAAATTTTCTAGATTGAAGGTTCATCAAACTCAATAAGTACTTCGATTTTCTCGGATGGAATTTATTCAAACTCGATTAAAACACATTTATGTCTTGAAATTTGATATTCAAGCTTATATTAACATGATGCATACATACATACATTCAATTATAACGTTGATGCTCAAATGAATGATATCAGTTTATTACACACACACAGTAACATACACACAAAAACTTGAAGAAAATTAGTAAAAAAAAAAATACAAAACAGTAACAAAACCAACTAAATACTTACAAATGATTACTACAATCTTGATATCAAAAACAAAACTGAATGTTGGTTGCTTGAATATCCGAGAGAAAACTTTGAGATAAGTCGGTGTACAGTGATTTGGGATTTGAAAAAGTTGAAATTGAAATTTGAATTTCAATTTGGTACCTGGCCCATTTCTTTTCCTTATTTTTAACAACTCAGCCCATTTCTATTTCTTTTTATCAATTTAGCCCACCTAAAAAATATAAAAGACATGCATCAAACCAAAAAAAAAAAAAATAACAATCAAAATAAAAAACAAAACAAAAAAATTGAACTAACTAAAAAATAAACTAGAAAAAAATGGAACTAAAAAAAAAAATAAATTGCTCCCCCTTGAACTTTGCATATTGGCTCTCCCTCAGATGGATATCTTCTTTTTATATGTGCTCCCCGTGCAATTGATCAGATTAAAAAATAGCAGGTAAAATTTTCAGTTTTCTCCCCCTGCACATGACAATCCAATTTAGTTAAATCTCAGAAAAATTAAAACTTTGAAAGCACAAGAGATTAACACAAAAATTAAATCAAGTAAAAAAATGTAAAATTAAATATTATATTTTGTGACACCTGAATGTTTAAATATATCGATCCAGCATACCCAATTTGTATACCAAAAAATTAAAACGTTTTTCATCTGACGCTTTGGTAAACAAATCAGCTACCCCATGGTAGATGGTTCAACCACGCCCGGTTCCACGAAACACGATCCTTTATAAAACGATACTGAATGTCGATGTGCTTTGTTTTTGAATGTTGCACCGGATTAGAAGCAATAGCAATCGCGCTTTGTGAATCACAATAAATCGGGATCTTTTGAGGTGTAAACACGTAGTCACGCAGTTGGCTTTTCATCCACAACACTTGTGAACAGCACGAGGATACAGTTACATATTCGGCTTCAGCTGTTGACAGTGACACACAGTGGTGTTTCTTGGATGATCAGCACACGAGTTTATCACCAAGGAATTGAACTGCTCCTAATGTGCTCTTTCTATCCATTTTGTCTATGATGAGTCTATAATATATATGGTTTCAGAGTCATTTTGTATTCATTTTAAGCACCGATACTTCGTAAAATTCATAATATTACTCCAAGTTTGTGTTTCAGTGCCAAGATATTAAAAGAAAGCATCTCCAGAAAATTCAGAGCAAACCGAGCCGAAGGGGGCGCTGGCCTGCATCACCCTGCGCTCCACAACAGAATAGTTCCAGCTCTCCAGATGCATTCCAGCGCAGCCCAGCAAAACCCTAGTCGTACCCCGAGCGCAGGCTTGTGCTTGGACGTTGCAAAAATGCGTTTTCCAGCTTGTTGAACCCTAATCTTGACTCCTCTATAAATAGAGGTCAAGGGCAGCATTGGAGAGAGTCCGGGACGTGTGTAGAGAGTTGGCGAAGCCCTGCCAGAGTGGATCTACGATACAAGAACGAATATGGTGATTCGCAAGCTACAAGATGTCTCAGATCTACATTGTTGAAGAGCATATGAGGGGCTAATTCCATTAGCTGTTTGCGGAGGATCTACGGCTAAGTTTACTCTACTTTAATTTCTTATGTTTTGATGTATTCGTATTGACTGAGATCTATTATGTGTATGCAAATGATAAGCGTTCAGCTATGATTATGATTGTATTTTTTGATTGGTAAAAGCAAGATATTTTATAGTGGTACTATTATTTGTGTCGAGTCCATTAGCTTAGGGATTAAGACAACTCATGAATATTGCATACGCTATGCCGAGATTTATTGGTTAAAACATGTTTGAGTAATTTAGTCGCGCAATTAATTATGTCTATGTGATTGTTGCATGAAATTAGAGTGAGTAATACTTATGTCTTGGTGATGCCGTGAATGGTTATTCGTCTCTTGATTGTTAATCTACTACGTTAGTTATTTTGCAATTAATTTTAGTTACAAAGCAATAGCAAATCATTGATCTAAACAAATCATTCAAATCCACAAATTCACAATTTAAGGTGCTTTTAATAAAACTTATAAGGCTAAATACCTAACCCTAATCACAAATTCACTCCCTGCGGATTCGACCCTTACTTCTCTAAGCTAAACTATGGATATAAGGATTATTTCTGCGGGTCACAACGATGGCCAGTCAGGTTTTGGCGCCGTTGCCGGGGAGTGGTAATGGTAGTTAGGGATAGAAGTTAGTTCTTTGCCTTAGTTTCAAGTTTTTAAGTTCCGTATTTCGGTTATTTTAATCTTTAATTTTCTTTTATTAAAAATCACATAAAAATTAAATAAAAAAAAATAAAAAAGTTTAAAAAGGTAATTGTAGTCCTCAACTTTACCACCAAAAATATAATTAGTTTAATTAAGTTTTTAATTTTAATATTTTATTAGTGTATATGCAAACACGTCGATCGGCATTAGAACACCAGCTCTATGGGCAATCAAAAACATAAAGTTTAATTTACATGATGCCGGTGTTGATAGGAAATTCCAATTGAACGAACTGGAAGAAATTCGTAGAGAAGCCTACGAAAGTACAAGAATTTATAAAGAGAAAACTAATGTTTTCTATGATAGAATGCTTATAAATAAAATATTTACCAATGGAAATAAAGTCTGGTTATTTAATGCAAGACTTATACTATTTCCTAGTAAATTAAAAATTAAATGGACAGGTCCATACATTATAACTAATACCTACCCACATGGTGCGGTAGAAATACATGACCTAAAGTTGGTGAGCCATTCAAAGTAAACGGACATAGACTTAAATTATATGTTCAATGGGCCACCAATGATATGTTAGTTTCTGAACTAATCAGACTACAAGATCCTAAAGTTAATTAATTAGTTTAGGAGCAGTACGTCTAGCTAAAGACGTAAAACTTAGCGCTTTCTGGGAGGCAATCCAGAGTATTTTGAATATATGGATTTAATTTTTTTTAATGTGTTTATCTGCTAATTTGTGTTAATTGTGTGTACCCAATTAAGGTGGGGAGGATTATCCACTTGAACTTAGTTGTGTTTAGAATTAGGTTTTAAATTAAATTTAGGACCCCACATCAGAAAATAAAAATTTTAAGCACGTAGCAGAATTATTTAAACCCGATAAACGAGCGTAAGTTGGGGAGAATACCCGTAATAATCTTGAAATTAAAGAATTAGGGTTTCGAAACAAGTACACGGCCCAGATTAAAAATCCAGAGGCCCATGCGCAAGGGGGGCGCAGGCCTGCGCTGGCCTTGCAGCCCGATGCTCCTAATATCTTATAAAAATAGTGTTGATCGTCCCCAAAACCTTAAAACCCTAATTCCAGTTTCAGTAAACAGCGACTTCGATTTTCTAAGCCTAAAAACCTTAAAAAATTCGTCTTTTCCACGTCAAATCTTCAACCCGACATTAGTTCTTCACTAAGAATCGGAAGGTATACTCCTCCCACTCCTTTAACTTTATTCTACGCTAGTTTTGTATAGGTTTATCATGCATGCATGGGTTGAGGTTTTGGGATACATGATTTTTATTGAAAAAATGGTTATTATAATTTTCTAAATATTCATTTCATTAATATAAAATTATTTTTGTTAAAGTTTTGTAAAAATTATGGCTTTTTTTGTATTTATTATATTTACAAACTTTTTGTCTAAAAGGTTATGCGCTTATTGTTAAAATATATAATTATAGAAGTTCATGCATTTGATAGGGTTAGATTGGGCTCACATTGTTGGTGAGACTTAGGATTAGATTATTTTAATGAAAAAGGGTGTTTAATTTTCATGCATCATTTACGTAGAAACCTACTTTTTATAATCCTTTGTCTTTGCATTTATTTTTAGATGTCAAGCCAATTCCACTCAAACGGTAACCATTCTGCAAATTCCCAAAAGCCTAGGATGAGAACCCACGACCCTAAGAACGTCCGCTTTGAAAAACATGCAGAATTCCCTGAAATTCCCCCAAATACCAATAATAGCAAACCCCCTAGGTTTATCATATAACATACTTTGAAAGAGTCTGATTTCGATGATTTTGATATCATTGAATCATTTGAGCATTTGGGGTGGGCTAGGGCTGTCATGTGGGAATTGCCATATATCCATACTAGTTTAATCCAACAGTGGTTCGCCACGGTGAGTAGGATTGAGTGTTAGTGCATCCTGTGTGACGATAGCAGTCTAAGTATAGACGATATTTTGTAATAGTCAATTTGTTCGTAATTGCATATTATACGTGTTTGTTATATGTTTGTTATATGTTTGATATATATTGATATTGATTGAATATATGTTTGAACTTGGTTGTAATTGAGATTTTACAATAAGTTCAAACATAAGTTCAAAGATAAGTTCAAACATAAATTCAAAGATAAGGTCAAACATAAGTTCAAAGGT
The DNA here is from genome assembly GCA_020465985.1 of Centrapalus pauciflorus. Classification (NCBI taxonomy): domain Eukaryota; kingdom Viridiplantae; phylum Streptophyta; class Magnoliopsida; order Asterales; family Asteraceae; genus Centrapalus; species Centrapalus pauciflorus. The sequence goes on from JAANYP010000157.1 coordinate 84,349, forward strand.
AAATTCAAATTCACTGGTTCGAACTTATGGAGGACAAGTTCGTGGGCCTTGGGCTTTGTCGAACTTTTCCTGAGCAAGTTCGAATCAAGGGTTATAATTAAGTGTTAATTCGTTTTAATTAACAACTTTTGCAGACTTTGGAAGAGAATTACGAGAATAGGCGATTATGAACATACAGGCGATTTTGTGTGTGTTATTGGAGAGAATCACGTGTTGGGGCATTCTAGGTTGCATCTATCATCATGTGTGTCTTCGTGTTTCGTGTGCGTGGTCTGTCCGTAAAACCGCTAACGAGGATTCTGCACTCGTTGGACGGCGTCGCGTCAAGATGGGATCCGTAGGAAGGCGACCTTACAAGTGGTATAGCCATAAGGGAGTTCTTAGTGTTCTTCATGTTCATAATCAACATCTGTGGTTTCTTGGCGTTTTATACGGGAAAATCACATCTTTGGTTAGTTTTTGAAGTTGTACAAGCAAGATAACGGAGAAAGTTCATATTAGTTCATCATTTTTGTCGAAATCATTTTTTTTAATCCTAAAAACATTGGTTTAAACTGAAAAGTTGAAAAAATCGAACTTTTCGCCGTTTTTCGAACTTGCGACGCTCGAACATAGGGGGTATTAGGGTTTGTTCGAATTTGACTGAAATTTCGAACTTGTCAGAAAATACGCTCCTCTCGAACTTGCATTAGGGTTTCATTCGATTTTGGCTGAGATTCGAATTTGCTAGCATTCGTATTTGCTAGACTTCGAACTTGTCAGAAATCTCGAACTTGTCAGAATTTCGAACTTGTTGATTTCGAACTTACTAAATTTTGAATTTTATTTCAAACGAATTTATTTTTAAACTAATACGAAGTTACTTAAGTTCGAAAGGGTTTATTCTAAATTAATTTTTAATTAAATTACCTAAGTTCGAATACAAAAAATTTGGAAAGGATGACCAGTTTTCAAAAGTTTATCGAAATGGACCACGAAGTTGGCAAGGCAAATTCTCCACCAAAACTGATGAGGTTGGAGAATTACTACTGGTGGAAGGATAGGTTTGCTGACTTTGCACATTTCAACGACATGCGAATGGGGATCTGTATCGATGAGGGGTACATTCCACCTACTCAGGAGTTTGAGGGCCGTCAGAGAGTGTTGACATATCAAAAGATGAAGGATGATGACAAGAAACTGTATGATGCCGAGAACAGAGCATTTTCAATTATTTGCAAGGCACTACCTCAGGAGATTCTACACACTTTCAGGAATGACCGTACAACTAAAGAGCAATGGGATGCACTCGAGAAACAGTGTGAGGGAAATCCGAGGGTTCGAAAGGGAAGGATCGAGATGCTGAAACAGCAGTTCGCTCTTTCAAAGCATTGAAAAACGAAAAGCTGGATGAGACAATCACAAGGTTCTACCATTTATTGACAGAATTGGATAATCACGATGTCGAGTATCGTGAACTTGAGAAGATAGAGAAACTTCTTGATTCTTTACCGGCAAAGTGGGAGATGTACACAGCGCTTATAAAGCATGATGAAGAGAAATTCGAAACACTTACACTCGAGGGAGTTATTGGTACGCTGAGGGCATAAAACCTTCAGTTACTTAAGAAAGAGAGGGAATATGACCAAGTCCAAGATCCAGAGATGTATTTTGGAAGATCAAAACCTTCGGTCGCGAGTGAACTGAAAACAGCTACAACTTTCTTCACGGGTGAAGCGTCTATTCCAGCAGAAGTCGAAGAAACAAGCAGTCGGGCTTTCTTACGGTATTCTAAACCGGAAGAGAAACCGACTCACTCAGCGTCTACTTCTCAACAGTACACAAAGATGCCTATGAGTGCACAATCAGCCGAAACTCATCTGAATCTTTTGGCTTCGTTTGTTGCAGCGTATGGAAATTGTGTACAAGGAAAAATCAACGATCCTGCATTATGGGAAGAGGACTATGATCAGGTGGATCCTGATGATTTGCAAGAAACGGATCTTCAATGGCAACTGGGCATGGTGACTCAGAGGGTCAAAAGGTACATAAAACGAACAGGCAGAAATCTGAACGTTAGCAACAATAAAATTGGGTTCGACAAATCCAAGGTTACGTGCTATAACTGCCAGGGGTTAGGACACTTTGCTCGAGGGTGTAAACGACCCAAGTTTGAAAACTATCAGAATCAATCTCAGGGAAGTTATCAATCTGGTAGTTCGGGTAATCAAGCGAACATCGCTGGTCTGTTAACAAACGTATCATCGGACAGACAGCTTGATGAGACGTATGATTGGAGTTCACATCCTGAGTCGAACGCTAGAGCCTTCATGGGTGATGTGACAGAGACAGGGGATGTCAGAGCAGAGGAAGTCACAGAGGATAATGAACAGAGTGATACAAGTCCTGTGGTGGTGTAAAAGTCAGACAATCAGACTGTGCTGGAGTTTGTCGCACAAATGGCGAACGTGGAATCAGATCAGAAGAAGGGAATTCTGAACTTTTCTACATTCCGTGATTTATGTGCTACTTCCAATGATAGATTTAATTTAGTTCTAGAAACACATAACAATTTAACTGCTCAAATAGAATCCTTAAAATCAGATAATGCTAGCCTCCTACATATTAAAGAAGATCTTAGACATAAGCTGAAAGCAGATGCTCAAGACGTTGTAGTTCTAAAATACAAATTAAGTGAGCAATGTGTCAGGATAGAACTGATGTATGAGCATGTTGAGGCCTTAACCAAACAACTTACGATTAAGGAGATCGAGCTAGCTGAATCAAAGTGTTGGGAAATAGTTTAAGTACATTCAAGCTGTTAGTTTAGACTTCTCAGACTGTTAGTAGATTTTACATGTAAATACAAAGTTCATGCTGCTAGTTGAAGAAACTCGAGCTGCCAGTGTAAAAGTTCAAGCTGCCAGAGCAAAACAACTCAAGCTGCTCAGTTCATGCTGTCAAGAGATTCAAGCTGCTCAACAGTTTCAGAAACAGAAAGTGCTGATTTTCAGGAAACGATATCTACATGAAGATTCCAGCATATCTACTATCAAAGAAGTCATAGTTCGTCAAGGAAACATATCAAGAAGCAATATAAATACATAGAATAGGTCGTTCTATTGTAGAGGAGTTTCTGCATATTTTGAGTCTGTAATTGCTTTGTTGATTAAGTTTTCTTAAGCCTCTAAGGTTGTAAAACCCTAAGAACAGTCTGTGTTCTTCGTCTAATCAAACAGATTAGAGGTGATTGTAATTGATGAATTCAGCAATACAAACAGTCTTGATTAATTCCTGTGTGTTTATTTATTATTGATTCTGAAAGTTTTTGTTAAAATAATTAAGTGTTATTCCGCAAACTTCTTGATTAAACTTTGATTCAAAGCAAGATTATTGATTTATACTCTGATAAATTCAAATCAGTTAGTCTTGGTAATTCATATTTTAGATCCTGACAAGTGGTATCAGAGCCAGGTTTGTCAAACCAGGTTATTCAAATCAGGTTTTTCAAACCAGGTTACTCTTTGTTTTTTCAAAGTCAAAAACTTTTTTTTTATCTTTTTACAATGGAATTTGAAAATAGCAGCAGTGGATCTGGGCAAGGACTCAAAGTGCCTATGCTCAAGCCCACTGAGTTTGAGATGTGGAAACTCAGGATTCAACAGCATATTCAATTCATTGATTATGCCATATGGGAAGCTGTTGAATTCCCTCCTGTAGTTGATCCAGAACTTGATGATGAGGGAAACCAGTCAAAACTCCTCCAAAAACTGAACTTGAAAGGAAGGCTAGAATGAATGAAGTGAAAGCACTCACACTATTACAAATAGCCATTCCTAATGCTTATCAACATCAGTTCAAAAAGTTTTATACTGCTCACTCTCTTTGGAATGCCTTAGAGAAGAGGTTTGCTGGTAATGCCAGTACCAAGAGAAATCAAAAAGACCTCTTGAAACAACAGTATGAAAACTTTTCTGGTGGCAAGAATGAAAACCTCACTCAAATCTTTGACAGGTTCAACAAACTGATAAGTGAACTGGAAAGTGCAAAGGTCAATCTGGATCAAGATGAAGTCAACAGAAAGTTTCTCAGATCTCTTGGAGAAGAATGGACAGTCTATGCTGCACAATGGAGAACAAAAGACACTCTTGATGAGATAGAATTGGATGATCTGTTTAAGAGTGTTTGAGACTGAGATTGATGCTAAAAAGAAATCTTTTTCTTATAATCACAATACAATGCTCTTCTATCTTCTGAAAAATCTAATAACTGTGATTCTTTCTCAGGTGGTGATGGCAACTCTGCTGAAACTCACTATGAGGCCTTTGTTGCCAATGATGGATTATTTGCTCTAAATGTTGAAGACTTGGAACAAATTCATCCAGATGATCTTGAAGAGATGGATTTAAAGTGGCAACATGCAATGCTGACCATGAGAGCCAAAAGATTTCTGAAAAGAACTGGTAGGGCCAACTTTCAAGCCAAGACAGAAGGCAAACAATCTTTTGATAAATCAAAAGTGGAATGCTATAAATGCCATAAGCTTGGTCACTTTGCCAGAGAATGTAGATCTCAAGGTCAACAGCCATCAAGGACTTCACAGCCCATCCAAGCGTCCTCATCAACAGCACTTGTCTCTCAAGAAGACAATGTGTTTGACTGGAGTGATCAGAAAGAGGAAGAATTTCAAAATCAAGCACTTATGGCAGAAACATCAAATGTCTCCTCCACTGAACTACCATCTGAGGTAAATTCTAAACTCTGCTCTCAATCATGCAAAAATATGGTTAAAAAGTACAGAGATCATAATGAGAGCATGTGCAAAACTCTAGCTAAGATGGAAGAAAGGAGATATGAATACATGCAAGCCATAGAAGATCTGGAAAAACAGATCAATGATTATAAGGACAATGAGATTCAAATGGGTTATGATAGAACCTATCATGAGTGGGAGAAAAAGGAGCTAAATAAGAAAATAGAATCTCTAAATAAAAAGGTAGAAGAAACTGAACAAAAGGTGTTTGAGGCTAATAAGAAGCTAGAATCTGTTAACATAGATCTAGGAAACTTCAAGTTAGCAAATCAAAAGCTAGAACACCTAATGGAAGTTCAATTCAAAGATAGAGTGAAATCTCAGGTCAATACCAAAGAAGGAATAGGATATAAAGCTACTCCACCTCCATACAATAACAAGTACATTCATCCAATGAGTGAGGTTGCTGATAGACTTGTCAATGAACCACTAGATGAGTCTATGACTATTGTAGATCCTATCCTTGATAACAGTCCTGAATTAAAAGAAGATAAGAGTCAAAATAAAGACTGTGACACAAAGAGTGCACCCATAGAAGTCCAAGCTCCCAGTAAGAAAGGAAAAGAGAAGATGAGTGTATGCAATGCTACTCCACAAGTTTCTGTACATTCTAACTGTAACACTGCATCTTCATCAAAAGGAACTAAAGGAGGTAAAACTGTTTCTATCTGCACATGCCAAAAGCATGGTGTTCAAAAGTTTCCTAAACAACAGCAGGTAAGAGGAAACCAGAGAAACAAGAACCAGAAATTGACAGAAAAGTCTGGTGTTCAAATTCAAACTGTCAAAAGATGCTTTCACTGTGGAAGGAAGAATCACTTAGCCAAGGATTGTTTTTACAAACCAGCTGTTGCAAAACAGACTGTGCATCACACAAAATCAAATCCTAATCAGGCAAAGCACTCAAAAGTGAAACCTTCTACAGCAGCTCCAAAGAAAACAGTTGACCACAGATTCTCAAAAGTTAATAAAAAACAGTCCACACATCAAAAACAAGTTTTGGCAAAGCCTAAATCAAGTTTTAAACAAATGTGGTGTGTCAAGGACAAATCTGTTGCTCAAACTGCTAATTGCAAAAGATCAGACTGCTAAGTCAAAATCTGATGCTGTTAGTGCAAAAACTGAAACTGTTAGCACTACAAACACAGCTCAAGCTGCTGGGCATCAATCTGGAGCTGCTAGTGAATTATCTGAGACTGTCAGAAGAAAAGATGATCAAAATAGTTGGATACCTCATATTATCACTAAATACTCTCCAAAGACTCCATCAATTGATCTCACTAAATATAAGAAGTCAAAAACAGTTTTTAGTTATGTCAATGTACAAGGCCAACCCAAAACCAATTTGGTTTGGGTTTACTCCACTACTAACTAAGCTGTTATTTGTGCAGGGCAACCACAGGTCTCCTCATAGAACAAGATGACATCTGGACAGTGGATGCTCTAGGCACATGACAGGCAATTCTGAATGCTTTTCAAATTTCAAAGGTTTTGATGGAGGTTTTGTTGCATTTGGAGGCAACTCAAAGGGAGGTAAGGTTACAGGTAAAGGTACTGTTAATGCAGGCAACATGACATTCCATGATGTTCTGTATGTTGAACAGCTTAAGTACAATTTATTGAGTGTCTCTCAAATCTGTGACAAACTAAACATTGTTCTGTTCACAGATTCTGAGTGCATTGTTCTTTCAAAGGATTTCAAAGTTCCTGAAAAACTTGTTTTACTAAGAACACCAAGAAAGGACAATGTTTACTGCCTGGACACAGATCTCTTGACTAAATCAAATACTTTAAGCTGTTTAATATCCAAAGCATCATCAAATGAGTCTGCTCTTTGGCATAGAAGGATGTGTCACATGAACTTCAAGTCCATGAATGCTTTAGTTAAAAAGAATCTGGTAAGAGGATTACCACAAAAGGAGTTCATTTGTGATGATCATTGTGTAGCATGTCTTAAAGGTAAGCAACACAAAACTTCTCATAAGGCCAAAGAAGTAAATTCAATCTCATCTGTTCTTCAGTTGTTACATATGGATCTATTTGGTTCAACATCTGTTTTGAGTTTGAATAAAAGGGCATACTGTTTAGTCATTTTTGATGATTTCCCCAGATTTACTTGGGTTTACTTTCTTAGGTCCAAAGATGAAACTGCTGAGCTATTTAAGTCTTTTGTCCTTAAGATAGAAAACCAATCCAATTCCAAAGTTAAGGTGATAAGATCAGACAATGGAACTGAATTTAAAAATCACATTCTAAACAGTTTTTGTGAGTCCAAAGGCATTGCTAGACAATATAGTGCACCAAGAACACCACAGCAAAATGGTGTAGCTGAAAGAAAGAACAGAACATTAATTGAGGCTGCTAGAACAATGCTAGCTGATTCAAATCTGCCAATGACTTTCTGGGCAGAAGCTGTTAATACAGCCTGTTATGTTCTAAATAGGGTTCAAGTAGTTCAATCACAAGGGAAAACTCCCTATGAGTTATTCCATAACAGAAGTCCCCTAATAGCTTTCTTCAAGCCCTTTGGATGCCCATGTTCTATCCTTCACACTAAGACTCACTTAGGGAAGTTTGAAAGTAAGGCAGAAGAAGGATTCTTTGTAGGATACTCAACTCAAAGCAAAGCCTATAGAGTATACAACAGTGTGTCTAAAACAATTGAAGAAAGTGCCAATGTTGAGTTTAATGAAAATACTGCTAATATCAAAGGCACTGGCCCTGATTGGTTGTTTGATTTAGATTCACTAACAAATTCTCTGAGCTTTGTTGAGTATACTGCAGAAGCTGATGCATACAGGGTTGCAGCTGCTAACATGAATTCTCATGCTGCCAATACAATTTCTCATGCTGTTGGCACAAAGTTTCAGACTGCTGCAGATTCAACAAGTTGGGATGATTTCACCACTCTACCACTTCTGTCATGTGATCCTCCAGGGGTCCTGAATGCTCCACTTAATGCAAATCCAGACACTGAAGTGCCATTCCCAAGTCCTGACAGTACAGCTCCAACACAAAAGGAAACAGTCCCAGTTTCTAGGCTAGCAGTCCCAACAGCTTCTCAAGCTGTTAGCCTAGAAACTCAAGCTGTTCCAGAACTGAACCATTCACTGGTTCTGATGGAGATGATACAAACCTTGGAACTTCTTTTCAAACAGAGAGAGAGCCCACACTAAGAGTTCACAAGTATCACCCTCTCAATCAAATACTGGGTGATCCAAGCACTCCTGTTCAAACAAGGAAAATGGTTCACAATGAGACTGCTGCTGCTGAACAAGCAGTTTCTGAATTCAGTCTAGCTGCTTTTGAACATGCCTATTTTATGTCTCAACTAGAACCCAAAAAGGCATCAGAAGCACTAAAAGATTCATCCTGGATTGAAGCCATGCAAGAAGAGCTTTTACAGTTCAAAATTCAGAATGTATGGACTCTGGTGGATCTTCCTAAAGGAAAAAGAGCAATAGGTACAAGATGGGTGTTCAGAAACAAGAAGGATGAGAGAGGGATAGTCATCAAGAACAAAGCAAGACTAGTAGCACAAGGGTACACTCAAGAAGAGGGAATAGATTATGATGATGTCTTTGCTCCAGTAGCAAGAATTGAAGCCATCAGACTATTTCTAGCATATGCAAGTTTCAAAGGATTTAAAGTGTATCAGATGGATGTTAAGTCTGCTTTCCTGTATGGGACAATTGAAGAGGAAGTATATGTGTGTCAACCTCCTGGTTTTGAAGACTACAAGTATCCAGACAGGGTGTACAAGCTAGACAAAGCTCTCTATGGTCTTCACCAAGCCCCCTGAGCATGGTATGACACACTGTCATCATATCTTCTACAGAATGGATTCAAGAGAGGCACTCTGGACAAAACACTCTTCACTAAATCCATCAAAGCTGAGATTCTACTTGTCCAAATCTATGTTGATGACATCATCTTTGGCTCAACTAATGATAGTTTGTGCAAAGAATTTGAGGCCCTAATGCACAAAAAGTTTCAAATGAGTTCAATGGGGAAACTCACATTCTTTCTAGGGCTGCAGGTTAAACAGAAGCCTACTGGTCTATTCATAAGTCAATCAAAGTATGTCAAAGACATATTGGAAAAGTTTGGCTATCAAGACACAAAGGTTGCAAGCACTCCAATGGATCCTCATAAACAGCTCCATACAGACAAAGATGGCATAGATGTGGATATTCATCTATACGAATCCCTTATAGGATCTCTCATGTATCTAACATCTTCAAGACCTGATATTATGTTTGCTGTCTGTGTGTGTGCTAGGTTTCAATGCTCTCCAAAGGATTCTCACTTGGTTGCTGTTAAGAGAATCTTTAGATATCTTAAAGGCCAACCACATTTAGGTCTATGGTATCCTAAAGACTCTCCTTTTGAACTAACTGCTGATTCTGACAGTGACTATGGTGGATGCAACATTGACAGAAAATCCACAACTGGTGGATGTCAATACTTAGGAGCAAGACTGGTCTCTTGGCAATGCAAAAAGCAAACAACTGTCTCCACATCATCCACTGAAGCAGAATACGTAGCAGCTGCAAGCTGCTGCTCCCAGGTAATGTGGATTCAAAATCAGCTAAGAGACTATGGTATGAATTTCTTATCCACTCCTATTTATATTGACAATTCAGGTGCAATTAGCATTGTGCAAAACCCAGTGAAATTCCCAAAAACCAAGCATATAGAAATCAGGTTTCACTTCATCAGAGATTGTAATGAAAAGAAGTTAATCCAAGTTACCAAAATACATACAGATGATCAGCTAGCTGATCTATTTACAAAACCTTTTGATGTGGGAAGGTTCACCTTCCTAATATCAAATATTGGTATGGTAAACATGGATTAATTAGTTTTCATTATTATCGACTCAGTATGCTAATTTAAGGGGGAGACACTGTTCCATTGAAAAGTTGCACAATTTTTCACTAACAGCATGAGTATTTTCTCATGCTGCTAGTTCATTTTCTCGGACTGCTAGTTATTTTCACTTGATCTGTCAAAGTG
>JAANYP010000158.1:0-12024 GCA_020465985.1 Centrapalus pauciflorus
CACGTTCGAATCTACGTCCGAGCCTACTGCGACTGTAGATGGGTCTCCAGAAGTTGCTAATCCAGAAGAACCTAACACTGAGAATCCGACTCAAGCATCAAGTTCTGCCTCTGAGGAAAACGTCCGTGAGGAAGAAAATATGGAAGCTGAGCCTGTTCCCCCTTTAGGTGAAATAGGATCCAACTTAGGAGATAATCTAAGGGTAGACGAAATAGAGACCTCTAGGATTAACAAGAATCATCCTATAGATAGCATCATAGGAAATCCTAACGAGGGTGTGAGGACTCGGAGTAATGTAAATAACAACACTGTGTTGTTGTCGATGATAAACGACTCCGAGGCATATCATACATGTCTATATTCGTGTTTCATATCGCAAGTAGAGCCCAAAAATGTGCAAATGGCACTTAAGGACAACTCCTGGGTTGAAGCGATGCAAATAAGAACAGTCACAATTTAGGAAACTAGAAGTGTGGGAGTTAGTTCCGTTACCTCGAGGGGAGATTGCAATAGGAACCAAATGGGTTTTTAAGTGCAAGCGAGACGATCGGGGTATAGTCACGCGCAACAAGGCAAGATTAGTTGTAAAGGGTTTCAACCAAGAGGAGGGAATCGATTACAACGAAGTGTTTGCACCAGTAGCAAGGTTAGAAGCAATTAGGTTGTTTTTAGCTTTTGCCTCCTTCAAAGGATTTAAGGTATATCAACTGGACGTTAAGAGTGCTTTCCTGTATGGGAAAGTGAAGGAGTTGGTGTATGTAGAACAACTGCCCGGGTTTACAGATCCTAAATATCCTGATAGAGTATATCGATTAGATAAGGCTCTTTATGGATTACATCAGGCACCTAGGGCATGGTATGAGACTCTATCCAACCATCTTTTAGAAAATGGCTTTGAGAGGGGTAGGATAGATAGTACTCTTTTTGTGAAGAGAAAGGGAGATCATTTTATCTTGGTACAAGTGTACGTAGATGATATCATTTTTGGATCATCAGACGAACATATGTGCAAAGATTTCGAGAAGGTGATGAAGTCGAAGTTCGAGATGAGTGCTATGGGGGAGTTGAATTTCTTTTTGGGGTTACAAGTTGACCAGAAGAAGGAAGGCATGTTTATCCATCAAACCAAGTATGTCTATGACATATTGGAATGGTTTGGGATGGAAGGAACAAAGTTGACTGCCCACTTCAGCACGCCGATTCAAGTGAATCACAATCTCGGGCCGGGTACTGATGGTGATACCGATGTGGATCCGACTTTATATCGGGCCATGATTGGGTCACTTATGTATTTAACTGCTTCAAGACCTGATATTATGTTTGCTGTGTGTATCTGTGCTAGGTTTCAAGCGAATCCGAAGGAGATGCATATGAAAGCTGTGAAGCGGATTCTACGATACCTCAAGTCGAAACCGAAGCTGGGACTTTGGTATCACGCGGAGGGAGATCTAGAGTTGGAAGCATTCACAGATTCTGACTACGGAGGATGCAGCTTGACGCGCAAATCAACGACTGGAGGTTGTCAGTTCCTCGGAGGGAGATTGGTGTCCTGGCAATGCAAGAAACAAACTTCGGTAGCCGTGTCAACGTGCGAGGCCGAATATGTTGCTGCTGGTAGTTGCTGTTCACAGGTTTTGTGGATACAACAACAATTGCGGGATTACGGTTTGGCTTATACTCAAACTCCAATTAGGATAGACAATCAATCAACAATTGCTATAACAAATAATCCAGTTAAACACAGTAAAACAAAGCACATAGACATAAGGCATCATTTTATTCGTGATTGTGCTGAAAAGAATTTAATCAAACTGGTAAAGGTGGCGACTGAAGATAATAATGCTGATTTATTTACCAAAGCATTTGATAAGTCACGATTTGAGTATTTAATTCAACTTAATGGAATGCGCAACCCAGAGTAAATTGACCTTAGTAGTATTTTATTTCCGTTTATAGTTGTTATATTTCTTTCTTTTTCAGTAGTCTGCTAATTTAGGAAAGTTTCTAATTTTAGTAAGTTTCTATTTTTAGTAAGTTAGTAGATTAGCTTAGTTTAATGCGTTTTGCTATGAAAAACAAAAGAAAAAAGAGAGAAAATTACAAAAATACAAAAAAAAAAGAGAATATCAGAAAAGGAGTTAAGTCTTAGATACATAGGTTCAAAGTGACGAAAATTAGCACCGTCGTTACAGACTCTAAGTGTTTAGGCTTTCACACATAATGCAACTAAATCCTAAGTGTTATACTTTATTTAGTTTGATGTGTTGGTAGGCATAATACATATAGGGTATCTAAAGGCTAATAAAATATTCTAGAAAAAGTCAAACGTGTCACTAGCTTAGATGTATGACCAATCGGTCTTAATTTTTATGTACAAGACATACAAACATTGAGTCTAAATGAGGTATGCAAACTTTCTGGGGATGTATAGCAACATCAAATACGTCTGAAAATGGAAAGAATAGAAATATCATGAAAAACTGAGAGTCGAAAACATGCAACTCTGTTGTACGTAAGTACAGACCTGTTGTCTCTGTTTAGATTCGGGTTAGCAGACATGTCGCTTTGTTGTACGTCAGTACAGACCTGTCACCGCTATCTGCTAACTTTAAAGTTAAACCTTAAGTCGAACTAAGACACTTTGTTGTATGAGAATACAGACCTGTGTCCGATGTTTGTCTTTTAAAGAAAGTTTGCAAATACCAACAAGTTAGAATTTTGTCTGTGTGCCTTGATCATAAAAGTATGTCTATGTCTGAGTCACGTAAGATAATTTCCTGATAAATAAAAAGGCCAAGGGATATTCCGAAATGTAGAGTGTTTAACAGGGTAAAATACCAACAATCGGCTAAATGGGTATGTCACGACAAACAATCAAAGGAATCAAAAATTCCTAAGTGTGAAAGTTTAAGTACTGAAAGTTAGTATCGGACATCGCTATCTGATTGAACCTTTCTTAGACTATACTCACCAAAAATATGTTGTTTGGTATTTAGCTTAGCTTGTAAATTTATTTTTATAACTTAAGTCTAGATTAAATTTTTTAGTCAAAATTTTAATTTACTTTAATTTTATTTTTACCTTAGCTTATTTTATTTTATTTTATTTTAGTTTAGTTTAATTTTTACTTAGGTAAAAGGTCAAAAGTTACTGAGGGTGCATTCAAAGTTGAATAAAATATACAATGCGTGAAATATCTGAGCTTAGGGTAAAAGATTTGGCATAGTTTATCTGGTTACACTACACAGTAGAAAATAGTTGGAAAAAGTTGAAATTATTTCAAAATTTCCGAAATTTTTCTAAGTGTTGGAAATTTCGAATCTAAGACAGACTCGAATGTGAGATACTTCGAATCTGTCAGTAGACTCGAAATTGCATAGACTCGAAGGTAGTTAGTATATAAAGGTCCACAGTGAAAAGCATTTACTTCTCACTGTTCTCGAATCTGATTTCTCGAATCTGTTCTGGCGATCTCGAATCTAATTTCGAGTCTATCGTATTTCCACTAAACGACATTTCGTCGATTCTAAAGCTTTTGTGTTCGATTCTACCTTCAAATCTAGGTATAAGCAACATGATTGTACAAGATTTTGGTGGTTTAATACACAAATTTGGACTTAAACATCACATTTTGATGTTTTATAGGTCAAAATAGGGTTTTTGCAAAATTACCAAGTTTGGACTAATAAAAGATCAAATTAAAAGCATAAATCTATAATTAGAACCTAGTTGAACTAATGTATGTGATTTGCTACGTTCAAAATGGTTAAAATTGTTGATTTTTGTTGAAATAAGGTCCGACGGGGTTTCGAATCTGATAATGGACATGGGTTTCTCGAATCTATCAATAGATTCGAGATGACCAGATATTCGAATCTGTTCATCAGATTCGACTAGGGTTTATTCGAATCTGTTACTCTCGAATCTGTACTTCATTTATTTTGTTGAATTTAAATTTTATTAAACTTGTGGAAATTTAATTGTGTTAGATTTTGTATTTAATCAAATACAAAATAAAACAAATTTGAATTTAAACAAGTTTATTGATTTTTAATAAGTCTAACAATTTTATGTATTGTGCAGATATGGCGCTTCGTGCTTTTGTTCCCAAGCACAATATGGTACTGAATCCTGTCCATAACATCCCTGAGGCGCAGGGATTTCGAGAAGTTTTGGATTTTCTGGCGGAATCTAGGATAAGTTATGTGCTGTATGAAAACATTCCGATTGTGATATCCTATGTGCGTCAATTTTACGATCACTTGCAGGTGGACTGCACTGTCACCCCGACAGTGTTAAGAACTAGAATTGCCGGACAACCTTTGGTTTTCTCCGCTGATATTTTGAGACAAGTCCTGCAGTTGGGTTCCCTAGAACAAGAAGACGGGCCTACAGACTTTCCTTTAAGTATTAGGCAAGCAGCTTTTTTGAGAATGGGATACAGCTTGGACGTTACAAAATCTTCATATATGAAGAGCGGGTTGATAGGCCAATGGCGTTTCTTGGTCCATGTGTTTATGATCTGTTTTGCGCCTAAGAAAGCTGGTTTTGATTATATAGTATCAAAAATCCAATCAGCAATGATCGCGATGGTATACAATAAGAAGTTTAGTTTCTCGCAGCTGATTTTCTCGGAATTTATCCATCAAATCACGGCTCCTGAGAGAGAAAAGTTCCTTTTGTATCCGAGGTTTGTGATGATGTTGATAAGGCACTTCTTGCCTGAGCTGCCACAATCTGATGATGCATTGACCGTCAATGTTATAGAGAAGCGTATCTATTCTGACTGTTCCTCACACCGAGGAAGGTTAGCCGTTCCGGAGGCACGTCCACTTTTTGGTGCAATTCTGGACAGGGAATTTCAAGCTCCGAATGATGCCAACTGGGCAGGAGTAGTTGATGTCCAACAACAACAACAACAGCGACAGCAACGTCCACAGCGGCCGCGTGATCCGAGACGACAACAGCAACCAGCAGCGAGTCAAATCCCGGCAATCAGGCCGTCATCAAACCAACAACCAGAAGTAGAAGAAGCAGGGACTTCGACTGGTCATGAAGCTGAGCCCTCAGATATTCATGAAGCAGGGCCTTCAAATGTTGTGAGAGAAGCTGACCACCTAACACAGACACTTAATGAGATTTGGGAGGCAGGGCCGCATGCCAATGAAGATGTTGCAGCAGCATTGGTGGATGAGCTGCTGAGTCCGCCTGGAGATAATGATGATATATTTCGTGATGTTGACGAATATGAGCCAGAGGGGGCTGAGGCAGGATTGACATCTTCGGAATCTGAAACCGAATCAGATGAAGTTCATGAGGTGGTAACTACCGAAACTGGAAGTCGTTTTGAGACTTATGGTTCTAGATTGATTGTCAATCAAGGTGGTTCGAGGAGGAGAGAGACCAGGGAATTGGAGGAGTCCGATTATGAAGAAGAAGAGATTGCTACGTTAGTGACGAGGCCACGAGCAAAACGTCATAGATTTATGCAAGGGTCGTCTTCTACCTCGGAAGCACAACCAGAAACCTCTCAAGCCCAAACCCAAGCACCAACCACAGATTCACCATCACCGCCACCTCAGCAACACGAACCCTACATTCCGCCACCATTCAATCCTTCTCCCCTTCAGTCCATTCCATCTATGCCAGAAGCATACAATGAAAATCAAAGATTTCTGCAGCTGAAGAGTCGAGTAGATTTTCAGCACGTTCAAATTATAACTCTCACTAAAGCAGTTGGTGAACTCCAAGAGCATAACGCTAATCTGGATAAGGAGAATGCTGAGTTGAGAATGATTATTGAAGGTGTAAGAGATGAAAACACTGAGCTTAAATCTTTTGTCACTGATCAGTCATCCGAGATCCGAGCAATGAGGTCCCTCATTGAGCAGTTAATGAAAAACCTTCAGGCTCAGGGGGAGACGTCGTGTCGTGATCAAGAAGTACAGAGGCGGAGGGACGATGATGAAGATGATAATCAAGGCAATGATCCCAGCTCTCAAAGACAGGATGAGCCAGTAGATTTTTCTACTGCTCAGGCTGCTCAATCTCAGGGGGAGCCAAGTCAAGCAGAAGGTGAAAGAGGAGAGGCTAGTTCTTCAAGGAATTTAGACAGCGACATGATCGATGCGCTGAAAGATATTGAAGAAGAGCTGATGGAGTTTGATTTTGAAGATGAAATGGAAGAGTTGGAGGAAGGGGAATTTATTCCAGATGATGTCGCGGACTGGAAATCTGACGACGAAGTGATAGAGGATGAAGACGATCAAGTCAATGAAGTTATTGTCAATTCACAACCAGTAACGGAGCTATATGAAGGACAAAATCATAATGTGATTGACATTGACTATATCAAAGTAGCCTCAGTCGAGGATAATGAACTTGAAGAGGCCGAGATGGAGCCATCTAGGACTGACTTGATCAATCTTTGGTTCAAGAAAGAGGAAAAGAAAGAGAGTTTGAAGATGAAGAAGAAGATGAGAGTTCCAGGTGCTGGGAACTTCTCAGGAGGCATTATTAGCTGGTTCTTTGACAGAGAACTGCAGCTGTTCATTTTGAAAAGAAGAGATGGACTTCAATACTTGAGGCGGACACTGAAAGCTTTTAATTCTTTGCCCAAGATTGAAGTTAAAGAGTTAGCCTGGAAGGAGCTTATTAATATTGGAGATGATCCTTACGCAAACGTTATTGAAAGAATCATAAGGAAAGAAGGGCGATCAGGCAAATTTGAGAGGCTTAAGCCGAGATCAGGCAAGAGGGTCGAGGATGGATCAAGAATTGATCCTCATACTGGAAGACCTTGGGCTAGAATGATCTACAAGCCAGTCAAATGCTTGAAAAGAGTGCCAATAAAGCCAATGCCACAAAATGTTTTGAGCAACATGAAGTGGTGGTACCTGGAGATTGATACTGCTGAAGCTATAATGGAGGATCAAGACGAGCAGGTAATTTTGAAGGTATACGACCCACTACATTTGATAAACCTATCTAAGGACGACCTGAAGAAGCTTCACGATCAGCCTATATTCTTCACTGAACCATGGAGATCTGAAGCCAGGAAGTTCCAAAAGGTAGTTAAAGTTTGTATAGATGCAGGGTTATATGCAGGTAGTAGCGTCTATAGCTCTAGTACTTAAATTTGATGTAATGTAAATAATTAGAAGCTATCGTCAAGGGGGAGTCTGTTGGTACACCTGTGTGACGATAGCAGTCTAAACGATCTGCGTTATGATTTAAGTAATATTCTGAATATTAACAAGTGTTATTGATATATATGTTTAATATGTGTTTGTCGGTTATTGATTGTGTGTTTGAACTTGATGTACATATTACAAGAAGTTCAAACATAAAAGTCAAAGAGTATGTCAAGCATAAGTTAAAACATAAGTTTCATCACGTAAGTGTTTAAGTGTATAGGTTAGATTCGAATTGCATAAAAGGATACATTCGAATCTGTGATAGATTCGAATGAGTCCTTAGATTCGAATAGGCTAGATTCGAATCTGTCAGATGGACAGATTCGAATGGGCCTTAGGCCAGATTCGAGGTTGGCCCACAACAGACTCGAATCAGGGCCTATAATTAGGGATAGACTCGAATGATTAAGAGACTTTTTGCAGAATTCGTGAGGAATTAAGCAAGAGGCGATCTCGAGTTTATCAGCTAGGTGAGTGCCGTTTCGGAGAGAATTAGTACGTAGGATCGTTCGTGTGTCGTTCGTTCAGCGTCTAATAGTCTCCGTGTTTCCGTTGGTTGAGAGTTGTCCGTCTGACCGTCAACGAGGATTCCGCACTCGTTAACGGATCCGCGTCTAGATAGATCTGTCAGTGGTAGACCTTACAAGAAAAAGATGGCATAGATGTGGACATTCATCTATACAGATCCCTTATAGGATCTCTCATGTATCTAACATCTTCAAGACCTGATATTATGTTTGCTGTCTGTGTGTGTGCTAGGTTTCAATGCTCTCCAAAGGATTCTCACTTGGTTGCTGTTAAGAGAATCTTTAGATATCTTAAAGGCCAACCAAATTTAGGTCTATGGTATCCTAAAGACTCTCCTTTTGAACTAACTGCTTATTCTGACAGTGACTATGGTGGATGCAACATTGACAGAAAATCAACAACTGGTGGATGTCAATACTTAGGAGCAAGACTGGTCTCTTGGCAATGCAAAAAAGCAAACAACTGTCTCCACATCATCCACTGAAGCAGAATACGTAGCAGCTGCAAGCTGCTGCTCCCAGGTAATGTGGATTCAAAATCAGCTAAGAGACTATGGTATGAATTTCTTATCCACTCCTATTTATATTGACAATTCAAGTGCAATTAGCATTGTGCAAAACCCAGTGAAATTCCCAAAAACCAAGCATATAGAAATCAGGTTTCACTTCATCAGAGATTGTAATGAAAAGAAGTTAATCCAAGTTACCAAAATACATACAGATGATCAGCTAGCTGATCTATTTACAAAACATTTTGATGTGGGAAGGTTCACTTTCCTAATATCAAATATTGGTATGGTAAACATGGATTAATTGGTTTTCATTATTATCGACTCAGTATGCTAATTTAAGGGGGAGACACTGTTCCATTGAAAAGTTGCACAACTTTACACTAACAGCATGAGTATTTTCTCATGCTGCTAGTTCATTTTCTCGGACTGCTAGTTATTTTCACTTGATCTGTCAAAGTGTGCAGGGTATTTGGGTAATTTTTCAAATGTGTGCGCGGGACCTAATCCTTTCGAAACCTTTAAAGGTCCCGGTTTCGTTCAGTTGTAACTACCAGTTACATATTTTTCTTCCACGGCCTTCTACTTTCTCTCTGAACGAATCACACATTCTTCTTTCAAACCCTAAAACCATCGTTTGTTCATCCATGGAGTTCGTAAAAGAACACAATTGTCTCCCATACACTCTGAAACATGCTGAACTCCAACCGTTCCATACAATGATGGATTTCCTCAGGCACTCCCATATTCATTATGCCCTAACCATAAACCCCACTATATACATCTCCCATATAGAACAGTTTTGGAACCATGCATATGTTAAAACCATCAATGGAGTGCCTACCCTTCTATCCAAAATTGATGGCACTCCCGTCACCATCACTGAGGAATCCATTCGGCACCATTTGCATCTTCAAGATGCCTCAGGTATAACCGACCTATCCCTTCAAGCTTTACATTTTGGTCTTCAAAACATTGGTTATAGGGGTCCTGCTGATTCTTTTACTTTTCTTAAGGCACATTTTTCTCCTAAATGGAAATACCTTGTGCACATTATTCAGCAATGTTTAAGCCCCAAAAGAACTGGTTGGTCTGAATTTTCTTCTAACATTGCCACTGCCTTAGTGTGCTTTTCAACAGGCCAACGGTTCAATTTTTCAAACATGATTTTTCAGGGGATGTTAAGGCATCATTCCCTAAAGAATGGGAAATTTTTGATGTATCCTAGGTTTTTGGCAGAAATAATTGCACACACCTGCACAACTCCACATTTACATAAACGGATACATGTTTCCCATAGGCACTCATTGTCTTCAATCAAAAGGCTGATAAAGCCAAGTGCCAATTTTGTAAGTGTAGATGCTCCTTTGCCCTCTGCAATGATGAACATCATTTCAGGAAACAGAGGAGAGGGTCTTGAGCAGGCTCAGCCTAACAATACTGCTACAACCCCAAGACCCCAACCCACTCCTCATGATACAAATATTCCCTCTGATCCTTTTGTACAGCCAACATGCCCACTCAGAAACACATACAAAAGAAAAAGGGGACCAGGAGCTCCTTCCTCCTCCTCCCATCAGCAAGAGCCATATATCACTGTGCAGGAGGATACTCCTGCACAGCATATCCAAAGGGAACCACTAGAGGAAACTCCCATCCTCACTCAGGAGGTGAACATCTCTTCAGAGATGGTTCATATGGGTTCTGTGGCTGGGACTACTGATGTCTCTGCACAAGAGGCACAGGAAATTGCCAACATAGCTAAGTCCACGCCCATGGCGACAGCAAGTGTGCAAACACAAGCTGGAAGTCCCCAGAACCAAGAAAAGAGGGGCCCAGAGGTTTCTACTTCTGGTATTGATGTCAGTGATAGATCACAAGCACCACAGGTGTTTTCTGATCTTGAGACTAGTCTGCAACTCATGCTTTTGACGGATCCCAAGCTGAAACCTGTTGTAGCTATGTTGGAATACCAAATGTCCATCATTGCTGCACAGGGTGCACAAATAATGGCCCTAAAGCAATCAGAAATGGCTCAAAATCAGAGGATGGATTATCTTCATAAGGGGTTTACCCTTTGTGGAAATAAGCTCATTCAATTAGAGCTTTTGATTCAAACCCAAGGGGCAAAGGTTGTAGGTCCTTCTGACCAAACCAATGCTTCCAAAAAGGGGGAGAATCAGGAGGTTCCTAAATCAGTCCAAGCAGCTCCAACAACAACAACATTCCAAGTAGCACCAACAGTCCAGTTTCTAGGCTAGCAGTCCCAACAGCTTCTCAAGCTGTTAGCCTAGAAACTCAAGCTGCTCCTTCAAAAGTCACTGGAGTTGTGATCAGGGAAGGCATTCAAGCTCCATCAAGTACAGTCCAAGCAACATCCTCTTCTGTAAAAGACAAGGGCAAGGGCATTCTCATTGAGTCTCCAAAGCACAAATTCTCCTCCAAAGAAGCCCAGATTGCCTTTGATGCTGAAGTTGCCAAGAAATTGGCAGAAGAAATGGACAAAGAATTAGATCAGCAAGCCCAGCCCCCAATAGATGATGATGAGACATTAGGTGATTACCTAAAGGGGTTTGTGGGCAAACAAGGTGAAAAGAAGAGAAAGATGCCAACAGGGCACTCCAAGGCTGAGCATAGAAGATTTCTTATCAAGTTTGCCTTTGCAGCAGGTATTCCAAAGAAAATGGCTCAGTCCATGTCTACTGAAAGGCTGCAGGAGATTCATGACAAGGAGATGGACAAAAGAAAGAGAACAAAAGTCTCTCCAGAAGCTCAACCATCCCAAGAAGTCCAACCATCAACTCAATCAGTCCAAACTAAAGCTGCTACCAGTGCTCCTGTTCCTACTGAACAAGCTGTTGCATCTATTCCTACATCTGATCCATCCTCACAAGCAAAGCTATATCAAGTTAAAAGAGTGCTGTTTGATCAACAACTGCAAAAAGCCATGGGGATAGAGAAGTTGATTGATCAGCATGATTTTACAAAGCCTCAAATCAATTACTGGTTTGTTAAGTCCCTGGATGACCGTAACTTGAGAGTTAAGTTTGTGGTAAGAAGGGAGTCTGGACCAGAAGAAGAATATGATACATTTTGGCAGATGGTTCAGAAGTTGACCAGAGATGAGCTTATCAGAATGCACAATATTGGGTCTGTATCACAAGTTAGATCTGCTCTACCACAAGTGAAGCAAGTAATTAAAGATCTAAAATCAATTGTTGACCCTGAATCTGCAAGGAAAGAAATAGAGGATGCTGTGAAGAAGGGGAAGAAGGTCAAGCAAGTTGATCTGTTTGTCAAGACAAGGACATACAGAATCAAATTTTCAGATGGACCTGGTATATTCTTCAATCTCGAATTTTATGATTTACCAAAAGATATGCTACTTCAGATAAAATCTGTTAGGGTATCTTGTGATAGAGATGAGATGAAGAAAGAATTTTTGAAGGCTGTAGATCAGAAACTTGCACAGTTGTAAGTTTTTGTAAGCCTTGGTTTGTAAATAACAGTTTACTTATTCATTTCCATTTTTTTATAGAACTTAAAGTCTTGTGTAAAGAATTTAAGTTAGGGGGAGATTGTTGGGAAATAGTTTAAGTACATTCAAGCTGTTAGTTTAGACTTCTCAGACTGTTAGTAGATTTTACATGTAAATACAAAGTTCATGCTGCTAGTTGAAGAAAACTCGAGCTGCCAGTGTAAAAGTTCAAGCTGCCAGAGCAAATCAACTCAAGCTGCTCAGTTCATGCTGTAAAGAGATTCAAGCTGCTCAACAGTTTCAGAAACAGAAAG
>JAANYP010000158.1:18350-37227 GCA_020465985.1 Centrapalus pauciflorus
AATTTAACTATTAACATTCATAAAACATCAGATCGATTTATATCATCGCCGGAGTGGCAATGACTACTTACCGGTGATAACATCAAATATATTTTCCGACGATAAGCGTTTATTATCAGAGTATACGAGATCTGTTACATATGCAACCAAAAATCAGATATGAATCCATTAACGTCAAATCCATGTGGTTTTTTATTTAAAAAAACTTTACCGTCAGAACACGATCGACGCATTGATCGCGATCTGTATGATCATGCAACCAAAAAATCATATCTGAATACATTAACGTCAAATGCATGTTATTTTTTTAAAAACTATACCATCACAAACACAATCGATGCATTGATCGTCGTCAACAGACGTAATAGATCTGTATGATTATGCAACCAAAAAAGCATATCTGAATACATTAAGTCAAATACCATGACAAAGACGATCCATGTCATGATCGTCGTCAACAGACAGACGAGATCTATATCATTATGTCATCGACGACTTTCGGCGACCATCTACAGTCGACGGCAAGAAGCGTTGCTTCGGTCACCACACGCCATCGGCGTCGTTAACGACGATGCGACTAAAGGGACGGCGGTAGGGTTTTCAAAGTGCAGAAGGGGGACGGGTTAGAGAACAGACGGCGCTAGGGTTAGCAAATAAAGACCGAGGAAGGTTAGGTGACTCACAAAAAGTATTCTTATACACATAGGAGTCGGGTAGTCTTTTGGGTCGGATCCGAAATTGACCCGCACCCTTTTTGGCTCTTGTCCGTATATATGCATGTTATATTTAGGTGTCTTTTTTTTTTTACACCAACTATATGCATTGTACATATAGGTCCTTTTTTTTTTACAAAGTTTTATGTATATGCACAATAGGTTAGGTGATGTTTATATATTTTTTTGGGTAAATTACAATTTTCATCCCTGTGGTTATATATAAAATATGGTTACGATCATTTTCACGTTAAAATTACAATTTTAGTATATATGGTTGTCATTTTGATATGATTTTAGTCCTTTAACCAGTTGTTTTTTTTAAATGACTATTTTGCCCCTTTAACTTTGTTTCAGTTTTGGTCCCTGACTAATTATTTTTTTATATTATTTTAATTACTTTATCCTATTATTATTTATTCAATATTTATTCTTTTTCTTATTGTTACAATTTATATTATTATCTCAATATATTGTCTATTATTATTATTATTTGTTTATTTATTTGATATGTTGTTTTTTTATTAATTATTACAAGAATTAAAATTAAAATAACTTTTGTATATATGGATTTGTATATAAATAAGTTGTATTATTATTAATACCTACTTCTTTAATTTATTTATTTTGTTGAGTGAACATGTTTTGATTTATTTTAGAATATATACATACATATACATATACATATACATATACATATACATACATACATATATATATATATATATATATATATATATAATTTTTTAAATGAAATATATAAGTTTTCTAACTAAAAATTTTATATGTATATAAACCGCATATGTTTAAAGGTAGTTAAACTTAACAAAATATATAAATTTGAAATATTATATGTATAAATTAAAGTAATATATTAAATTTTGTTATAACTTCATATAAAGTTTTTGTTATGGTTAATGGATTAATACATTGAACATTTGTCATTTATATGAATATTAACATTATAAATAAATAAATTAGAATGGATGACACGTCAAATAATATATTTCGTTAAGTTAAAATTACATTGAACATATAATGTTTATAGGAATATAAAAATTAAAATTAAATATAAATATTAATACATATATGTATAAATTTAGACAAAAAAAGACTAAATTTATATAAAGTAGAGACAAAAGATAAATAAATTAAATGTATAAATAGTTAAAAATTTTAAATGAAAAGTAACAAAATAAATAAATACCATTTTAAAAAATAAAAATATATAGATGGTTCAATGAATATTTAAAATTTATATGTAAGAACAATAATATTAATAACAATAACAATAATCAACAACAATGCAATAAATTAAATTTAGTGATATACAAGTTATTTTCAATTACTACTACTTATTCATGTAAATACTTAAACTATAACAAAATAATAATAATAATAATAATAATAATAATAATAATAATAATAATAATAATAATAATAATAATAATAGTGTCATATAAATAATGAAAATCAAACATATTAAATATTTTATTACTTTGGTTAAATTTTAATAGTAATAATAGGATAATATATTAAATAAATAATAAAAGAATAATAAATCACTAAGAAAATGAAATATTTTAATTAGGGACCAATAATGAAATACAATTAAAGGGTAAAATTGACATTTCTAAAAAATTATTGGACAAATGGACCAAAAGCAAAACAAAACTCTAACCATAAGTACTGTAATTGTAATTTTACCGTGAAAAGGACGGTAACCATAATTTTGATATAACCACAGGGACGAAAACTGTAATTTACCCTTTTTTTTAACGGCAAACTATCCTACTTCTACTCCTAACCTACTTCTTTACCACAAGACTCATTTTCACCACCTAAATACCATCTTGCCTCCGCCGTGAGTCGACCCCGTTTCCTCTCTCTTATATCTACGTATTTTTTTTTCATATTCTTATTTCTATTATTAATGATGTTAACATACGTTACATTGAATTACTTTTAATAAAAGCATACCGAATTGTATTTTTTTGTCAATTTAATTATGACTAATTAAATAAGGATATACTCTTTAAATCTTAATAACAGCGTGTTTATGATTATTTTGGTTATTACGGTTCACTGTAACATTTGATAATTATTTTTAACATTTGATAATTATTTTTAACCTTACCTATAGCTTTATATGAATTGTTATAACATCAAATTTATACTCATGAAAACAAGTAAATCTGATAATTAATTTACTGCATTGTATTGAACAGCTAACGAAGTAACTCGCAACCTCCTAAGCAGCTTACTATGTTTAATATAATTTGTAAAAAACCATCAAGGTATAAATTTTTTTTTTCGATTAAGTCCCCCATTCATTTTCTAATTATTATTAGAGTGAATTACACAAATGGTCCCTGTGGTTCGATGGTTTTAATGGATTTCGTCCTTTAATTATTTTTATTACATGAATGGTCCCTGAAAAAGAATTTTGTCACGCAAAAGGTCCCTAAACCCGTTAAATCTGGTTGTTAACGTTTTTGATATGACACTTTGTATCCTTTTGTGCTCTCATCTATAGTCCTTGTAGTTTTTAATTTTTTTTGGATATGATCATTGTGTCTTTTTTTATAATTAATTATAACTTTATATATTAACATTACTACTGTTTTTATGTATTTATTATATAAGTTAGTTTTATTCTTTGTAATAACATTATTTGTTATATATTGCAACTGTAAATATTTATCTTTTGGTATTTTTGTGGTTTATTATAATTGTTTATAATAATATTATTATTTATTAGTGTTTATACTTTTTACATTTATTGTTTATATAATATAATATTCTTATCTGTATTATAAGCTTTCTATGATTATTATTTTCCTTTTATTAATAATGTGTAACGACTGTTAATATTTTCATAAATTTCATTTGGTTCTCTGTCTAAATTTTTTTGATTCATATTAAACTAATAGTACTTACTACTGGTATTTTGTTTTATTTTTGTTCATGCTGCTAATGTACAAATTGTAAAGGATAAATTGTGATCATTACTGGGTTGCTATCAAACAGGATAATAAGCGAAATGGTGGGATCAATAATAGGATATTAGGATAACTCATCGACCAAATCTCACCTTTTATGAGGTCATGACCCTTTTACCCGGTCTTCACATAGGACCGTTAACTTATCCGATCCTACATTCTATCTAGAAGGATCATTTACCTGTTAGGATAATCGGTTGAATCGTAGGATTGATTAACTTTTTTTGTGGTATTGTAAACATTCGAAAAATAAACAACTGTTGTTTTTCAATTTAATATATAAATGTTTCTTTGAAATGCTATATAATTAGTTAGTTTATGATAGGATTAAAACATGTCGATTTTTTCATAACAAGCCATTATTATCATCGTATAAATAATAAGAATCATTATGTAGAAGGATAATTATATTATATAGATGAAAATAGTATAACAAATAATAAAATAATGAACATATTAAATGTGTAAAATCACACTAATTAATAGTGTTATAAATATCTAATATGAAGAAAAGATGCAATGATCATAATCAAACCAATTTTAAAACCATAGGGACTATAGATATAACTTATAAAAGGGTCAAATTGTCATATTAAAAAAGTTAACAGGTCATGGATTGATTTAACGAATTCAGAGACTATGAGCGTAACAAAATTCTTTTTTAGGCACAATGTATGTAATAAAAAATGTTAATAATAAAATAATGAACATATTAAATGTGTAAAACCACACTAATTAATATTGTTATGAATATCTAATATGAATAAAAGATGCAAGGATCATAATCAAACCAATTTTAAAACCATAGGGACTACATATATAACTTATAAAAGGGTAAAATTGTCATATTAAAAATGTTAACAGGTCATGGATTGATTTAACGGATTCAGGGACTATGAGCGTAACAAAATTCTTTTTAAGGGACAATCTATGTAATAAAAAAATGTTAGGGACGAAGTCCATAAAAATATCAAACCACAAGGACCATTCATATTGAACAATTTTTAATTGCATTAAAATTATTTAATTACGATTTTAAATTTTTTGTAATCCTTAAAATACCTATAGCTATTCTGATTTTTATTAATTTCTACCAGAAAAAATGACGAAGTCGTCCACTTTTAAGTGTTTATTGTAAATGAAATAATATAGGTGTTTTCGTTTGGAAAGTAAAATGGATTATCGAAACATTGAAAGTCAAAACATTTCATACTATTACTATATATAAACAATGATATATCACATAATCGTAATAACAACAAAAATAAATAGCAAAGTAAATATAGAAAAATAATTTTAATTCCTCTAAAGAAAAATAAAATCCTAAATAAATATTTTTTTTTGTAGTTGGGGGACTTAAGCGAACATAATTTTATACTTTGATGTTTTTTACAAAATAGGTTTAACCATGTTAACCCATTATAACAGGTCAAATAGTGAATTTAAAAAGGTTACAACTTATAACTATAAATGTATAAATTATAATGCAACCTTAATAAAATAATTTCAAATGACCAATTTATTTAAAAATAAAAGCCCAAATGAAAGGTTTATCAAATACTTGCTAAAAAAAAGGGTCAAACCCAAATTAAATTTCTCATTTACCTCAATATCTAAAACTACATACATTGGCTGCTTAAAATAGTCTATTTATGTATACTGCTAATGTTTATGTAATGTTATTGTCCGTACTGTTGTCATATGTCATGTGTTTTATCAGTTATGTAATTCTTTGTCCATCACATTGTTAATGATATGTCATGTCATTCCATCACATGCTATAGACTTTTTGTAGGTTATTTTTAAATATATGCTTTCCTCTTATGTAGTTTCCTACAATGACCCCTAATTGTGATGAGAATGCAAGCATAATGACTAATATGGTCCCTTTGACAACACAACTGTCAAATGGTATATCTCGCTTGGTTCCATCTCTGCCAATTTCTGTCAGCCAATATCCACCTTCATCTACACATACCCGTCAACCATTGGGTGATGTAACAAACAATGTTGCTTTTGTGAGTCAAGTGACCAACAGATTATCGTCTACTACACAAGAACCAACATTGTCGCCTTATCCGTTACCTCATTCTAGAAGACGACGGGGTCGGCCGTGTTTAAGAGGAAGACTGGATGACATAAGGTATTCTAGAATGGCTGACCCCGAACGGCGTTTTGTTACCATGTCTTCCAGTGAACCGATACAGCCACCCCGTCGGCCGGGCCGACCGCGCCGTAGAGAAATCGTTTCACATGATGTTCGCAATGTTGTGCCCCGTGTACATCGCAGTCTTGATGTACAAACAGATACATTCACTACAACGACAACTGATACGCCTCCATCAAGTTAGTCTGTTTTCTTTTATGATATATTATGTACGGACAACTTATGTAGTTATTTATGACTTTATTTTGTCTTTTGTCAATAATGTTTATTCATAGATGTGGCTTTTGATATTGCTAATGAGAGAATATCAACTTCGCCAATGCCACATGTCATCCTTTCAGCACGTACCATTGTGGATGCTGATGGTACCCCAGTTAATGTTACAACTTCACAACGTAGCCATACATTCTCAAATATATGTGTGGATTCCAATGTTTGTCACAGTCATACATCTTGCCTAACAGACCAAGAGGAAGGCATAGTTGATATGAATAATGCCCACACCGATGTCAATGAGGATAATTCTATCGGCGGAAGGTCGTCTGGCCAGCGTAAGGCACTGTAACCTTCGTTGCACAAATTCTTTCCCATTATTATATTGTTTTGATTGCTGATGTTATACATGCCAATGACATTTTTTTAGGTCACCCGGTTGTGTATTGGGATAGTGGGGATGCATCGTACATTTGTATGTACTGTAATGCTATGTTATGGTATGGTGAACGAACCCTTAAGAGCGTGAACCCAAGAAACCCAAAGTTTTCTTTATGTTGTAGCGAAGGAAAAGTTCAGTTGCCATATTTAGTTGATGGTCCAGCTTTGTTAGAGGAGTTGATGGACTATCGTGGTGGGCGTCGTGCAAACGTGTTTCGTATGAACATTAAGAAACTGAATGCAATGTTTGCTTTCACATCAACAGGTGGACTTATAGACAGAGAGATCAATGATGGTAGGTCCCCTTATACATTCAGGTTGAATGGTCATAACCATCATCGAATAGGGTCTTTGTTGCCAACACATCCCGATGGCCGGCCTCGATTTGCCCAATTGTATATATATGATACCGAACATGAGGTTGACAATCGTTTATATGCATTGAATCAACGATTATCTAGCAGTGTTGAGGATACTATGTTGCGTATGTTGGTTCAAGATCTAATGGTGATGCTCAATGGATGTAACGAGTTGGTTAAGGCATTTCGAATGGTTAGGGATAGGGTTGATGATTCGTTGATGCATCGAGTTACCCTTCGTTTGATTGGAACTCGCCAGAGGGATGGAAGACAATATAACTTACCAACTGCCTCCGAAGTGGCTGCGTTGATCCCAGGTGATGGCAACCCGACGGATCAACGTGATGTAATTGTTGAGTCGCATAGTGGTGTTGTGAAACGAATATCAGAGTTACATCCAAGCTTCATGCCAATGCAATATCCATTGCTTTTCCCATATGGCGAAGATGGGTTTAGTATTGATATACCTTTAAATGTTCATGATTCCACGAAACGAAAGTTTATGAGTTTGAGGGAATATTATTGTTTTCGATTACAAAATAGACCTGGTGAAGGAAAAACATTGCATAAAGGTGGTCGATTGTTTCATACATTTGTAGTCGATGCATATGCGGCCGTTCTCGAACATGAGTTGGATTGGTATAAACGAAACCAAAATACAATTCGATCTGAGCTTTATAATAGGTTGCATGATCATATTATTAGTGGTGAAACGAACTGTGAGTTCGTTGGTAGAAGGGTTATACTGCCTTCCTCATTCACTGGGGGGCCTAGACACATGGTCCAACAATATCAAGATGCAATGGCCATTTGTCGATGGGCTGGACCGCCCGATTTTCTATGACATGTAACCCACAATGGCCTGAAATCAAACGACATGTTGACACAACAATCCCTGGCCAACCGAACTGTGATCGACCAGACATCGTTGCACGTATGTTTAAGATCAAACTCGATGAGCTGATGCGAGATATAAGAAGGAACCACCATTTTGGTCGGGTCAAAGCAGGTACACGTCTTATCTTATGTTAACAAATTTAAAAAACTTTTGTTCTTCATACGCCAACTATTGTCATCATTTTTCATGCAGTTATCTATACAATTGAGTTTCAGAAACGAGGGTTGCCGCATTGTCATTGTCTTATATTCTTGCAGTCAGAAGATAAGATATTGTCGCCCGAAAAGATCGATGAATTCATATCTGCAGAATTACCGTCTGAATTAGATGACCCGGTCGCATATGAGGTCGTACGCACCCACATGATGCATGGTCCATGTGGTTTGTTGAATCCACCGAACTCATGTATGTCTAATGGTCGTTGTACCAAAGACTACCCAAAATCTTTTTTCTCTGAGACTTGTATTCAACGAGATGGTTGGCCTCGATACAAACGATCAGATAACGGTCGTAATGCACAGGTTAGTCGACAGGAAATTAGGCTTGATAATCGATGGGTCGTACCACACAATGTTGATTTGCTTGTAAAATATGGCTGCCACATCAATGTTGAGTGGTGTAGTCATGGGACATTAGCAAAATATCTTTTCAATTATCTTAATAAGGGTCCAGATCGCGCGACTGTAGTTGTTGAAAGCGGTCACAGTAGAACACCTTTCCAATCGCTTGCTCGTGCTGATAATGAAATTGAGGCCTATCTCAACTGTCGTTACATTTCTGCTTCAGAAGCATGTTGGAAGTTGTTAGGTTTTGAAATGCATTATCGTTCTGTTGCTGTTGTAAGACTTCCATTTCATGAAGAGGGTTGTAACAGGGTTTACTTTGGTGATGTAGACAATGTGGGGGATGTTGCTCAACGCGATAGCTCTGCCAAGTCAAAGTTTACAGAATGGATAATAGCCAACCAGTGTTATCCAGATGCTAGAGGTCTTACATATGTAGAGTTCCCTACCTATTTTACCTGGCATGAAAATGATAAATCATGGTCGCCGCGTAAAAGTGGCACGACTATTGGCCGCATATACTATGTTAGTCCTTCAATGGGTGAAAGGTATTATTTGCGAATGTTATTGAATGTTGTACGTGGCCCAACATGTTTTAAAGACATACGAACAGTCAACGGTATTGAGTATCCGACTTACATGTGTGCTTGTAGGGCGTTGAATTTGTTAGGGGATGATACTGAATGGGTCGATTCAATACGCCAGGCTTCACAATGGCAATTAGGGTATCAACTTCGCGAATTATTGTCAGGATCTAAAACTGAATAACCAAGATTAACTAATTTGAAATTTATCAGAGTATAAATCAATAATCTTGCTTTGAATCAAAGTTTAATTAAGAAGTTTGCGGAATAACACTTAATTATTTTAACAAAAACTTTCAGAATCAATAAAGCATAAAACATAAGAAGTAATCAAGACTGTTTGTATTGCTGAATTCAATGATTACAATCACCTCTAATCTGTTTTGATTAGACGAAGAACACAGACTGTTCTTAGGGTTTTACAACCTTAGAGGCTTATGAAAACTTAATCAACAAAGCAATTACAGACTCAAAAATACGCAGAAAACTTCTATATACTTCTATACAATATTCTGTCTATTTATATTGCTTTATGGACGTGTTTCCTTGAAGGACTATGACTTCTCTGATAGTAGATATGCTGGAATCTTCGTGTAGATATCTTTCCTGAAAATCAGCACTTTCTGTTTATGAAACTGTTGAGCAGCTTGAATCTCTTGACAGCATGAACTGAGCAGCTTGAGTTGTTTTGCTCTGGCAGCTTGAACTTTTTCACTGGCAGCTCGAGTTTCTTCAACTAGCAGCATGAACTTTGTATTTACATGAAAAATCTACTAACAGTTTGAGAAGTCTAACTAACAGCTTGAGCATACTTAAACTATTTCCCAAAAATCTCCCCCTAACTTAAATTCTTTACACAAGACTTTAAGTTCTATACAAAATGGAAATGAATAAGTAAACTGTTATTTACAAACCAAGGCTTTCAAAAACTTACAACTGTGCAAGTTTATGATCTACAGCCTTCAAAAATTCTCTCTTTAGCTCATCTCTATCACAAGATATTCTGACAGACTTCATCTGGAGTAGTATATTCTTTGGAAGATCAAAGAATTCAAGATTAAAGAACATACCAGATCCATCTGTAAATTTGATTCTGTAAGTCCTGGATTTGACAAAAATATTAACTTCCTTGATTTTCAATCCCTTCTTGTTGGCATCCTCTACATCTTTTCTAATAAATTCAGGATCAACAATGGACTTCAGATCTCTGATGACTTGTTTCACTTGTGGTAGAGAAGATCTAACTTGTGATACAGACCCAATGTTGTGCATTCTGATAAGCTCATCTCTGGTCAACTTCTGAACCATCTGCCAAAATGTATCATATTCTTCTTCTGGTCCAGACTCCCTTCTTATCACAAACTTAATTCTCAAGTCACGGTCATCCAGTGACTTAGCAAACCAGTAGTTGATCAGAGGCTTTGTGAAATCATGCTGATCAATCAGCTTCTCTATCTCCATAGATTTTTGTAGTTGTTGCTCAAAGAGCACCCTTTTAACCGATGAAGGAATAGAGAGAGCAGCTTGATCAGTGGGAACAGGTGCACTGGCAGCAGCTTCAGTTGGTACTGGATCTTTTGATGTTTGGACTTTTTGGGATGGTTGAGCTTCTGGAGAGACTTTTGTTCTCTTTCTTTTGTCCATCTCCTTGTCATGAATCTCTTGCAGCCTTTCAGTTGTCATGGACTGAGCCATTTTCTTTGGAATTCCAGCTGCAAATGCAAAATTTATCAAAAATCTTCTGTGCTCAGCTTTAGTGTGCCCTGTTGGCATCTTTCTCTTCTTTTCACCTTGTTTGCCCACAAACCCCTTTAGGTAATCACCTAATGTCTCATCATCATCTATTGGGGGCTGGGCTTGCTGATCTAATTCTTTATCCTGTTCTTCTGCTAACCTTTTGGCAACTTCAGCATCAAAGGCAATCTGGGCTTCTTTGGAGGAGAATTTGTGCTTTGGAGATTCAATAAGAATGCCCTTGCCTTTGTCTTTTGCAGCAGAAGATGTAGCTTGAACTGTACTGGATGGAGCTTGAACCCTTTCCTTTATAACAACTCCAGTTGCTTTTGAGGCAGCAGCTTGAGTTTCTAGGCTAACAGCTTGAGAAGCTGTTGGGACTGCTAGCCTAGAAACTGGGACTGTTGGTGCTACTTGGACTGTTGTTGTTGATGGAGCTGCTTGGACTGTTGTAGGAACCTCCTGATTCTCCCCCTTTTTGGAAGCATTGATTTGGTCAGAAGGACCTACAACCTTTGCCCCTTGGGTTTGAATCAAACACTCTAATTGAATGAGCTTATTTCCACAAAGGGTAAACCCCTTATGAAGATAATCCATCCTCTGATTTTGAGCCATTTCTGATTGCTTGAGAGCCATTATTTGTGCACCCTGTGCAGCAATGATGGACATTTGGTATTCCAACATAGCTACAACAGGTTTCAGCTTGGGATCCGTCAAAAGCATGAGTTGCAGACTAGTCTCAAGATCAGAAAACACCTGAGGTGCTTGTGATCTATCACTGACATTAATACCAGAAGTAGAAACTTCTGGGCCCCTCTGTTCTTGGTTCTGGGGACTTCCAGCTTGTGTTTGCACACTTGCTGTTGCCATGGGCGTGGTCTTAGCTATATTGGCACTGTCCTGTGCCTCTTGTGCAGAGACATCAGTAGTGCCAGCCACAGAACCCATATGAACCATCTCTGAAGAGATGTTCACCTCCTGAGTGAGGATGGGAGTTTCCTCTAGTGGTTCCCTTTGGATATGCTGTGCAGGAGTATCGTCCTGCACAGGGATATATGGCTCTTGCTGATGGGAAGAGGAGGAAGGAGCTCCTGGTCCCCTTTTTCTTTTGTATATATTTCTGAGTGGGCGTGTTGGCTGTACAAAAGGATCAGTGGGAGTTTGTGTATCATGAGGAGTGGGTTGGGGTCTTGGGGGTGTAGCAGTGATGTTAGGCTGAGCCTGCTCAAGACCCTCTCCTCTGTTTCCTGAAATGATGTTCATCATTGCAGAGGGCAATGGAACATCTACACTGACAAAATTGGCACTTGGCTTTATCAGCCTTTTGATAGAAGATAGTGAGTGCCTATGGGAAATATGTATCCTCTTATGTAAATGAGAAGTAGTGCAGGTGTGTGCAATGATTTCTGCCAAAAATCTTGGATACATTAAAAACTTCCCATTCTTTAGGGAATGATGCCTTAACATCCCCTGAAAAATCATGTTTGAAAAATTGAACCGTTGGCCTGTTGAAAAGCACACTAAGGCAGTGGCAATGTTAGAAGAAAATTCTGACCAACCAGTTCTTTTGGGGCTCATACACTGCTGAATAATATGTACAAGAAATTTCCATTTAGGAGAAAAATGGGCTTTTAAGAAAGTAAAAGAATCAGCAGGGCCCCTATAACCAATGTCTTGAAGACCAAAATGTAAAGCTTGAAGGGATAGGTCTGTTATACCTGAGGCATCTTGAAGATGCAAATGGTGCCGAATGGATTCCTCAGTGATGGTGATGGGAGTGCCATCAATTTTGGATAGTATAGTGGGAATTCCATTGATGGTTTGAAAAGTGGCACGGTTCCAGAACTGTTCGATATGCGATATGTATATGGTGGGATTGATATTGAGGGCATGGTTGATATGGGAGTGCCTGAGGAAATCCATCATATCATGGAACGGCTGAAGTTCAGAGTGTTTTAGAGAGTATGGAAGGCAGTTGTGTTCTTTGACAAACTCCATGGATGATCAAACGATGGTTTTAGGGTTTGAAAGAAGAATGTGTGATTCGTTCAGAGAGAAGGCATAAGGCCGTGGAAGAAAAATATGTAACTGGTAGTTACAACTGAACGAAACTGGGACCTTTAAAGGTTTCGAAAAGGTTGGGTCCCGCGCACACATTTGAGAAATTACCCAAATACCCTGCACATTTTGACAAATCAAGTGAAAATAACTAGCAGTCCGAGAAAATGAACTAGCAGCATGAGAAAATACTCATGCTGTTAGTGTAAAATTGTGCAACTTTTAATGGAACAGTGTCTCCCCCTTAAATTAGCATACTGAGTAGATAATAATGAAAACCAATTAATCCATGTTTACCATACCAATGTTTGATATTAGGAAAGTGAACCTTCCCACATCAAAAGGTTTTGTAAATAGATCAGCTAGCTGATCATCTGTATGTATTTTGGTAACTTGGATTAACTTCTTTTCATTACAATCTCTGATGAAGTGAAATCTGATTTCTATATGCTTGGTTTTTGGGAATTTCACTGGGTTTTGCACAATGCTAATTGCACTTGAATTGTCAATGTAAATAATAGTGGATAAGAAATTCATACCATAGTCTCTTAGCTGATTTTGAATCCACATTACCTGGGAGCAGCAGCTTGCAGCTGCTACGTATTCTGCTTCAGTGGATGATGTGGAGACAGTTGTTTGCTTTTTGCATTGCCAAGAGACCAGTCTTGCTCCTAAGTATTGACATCCACCAGTTGTGGATTTCCTGTCAATGTTGCAACCACCATAGTCACTGTCAGAATAAGCAGTTAGTTCAAAAGGAGAGTCTTTAGGATACCATAGGCCTAAATGTGGTTGGCCTTTAAGGTATCTGAAGATTCTCTTAACAGCAACCAAGTGAGAATCCTTTGGAGAGCATTGAAACCTAGCACACACACAGACAACAAACATTATATCAGGTCTAGAAGATGTTAGATACATGAGAGATCCTATAAGGGATCTGTATAGATGAATGTCCACATCTATGCCATCTTTGTCTGTATGGAGCTGTTTATGAGGATCCATTGGAGTGCTTGCAACCTTTGTGTCTTGATAGCCAAACTTTTCCAATATGTCTTTGACAAACTTTGATTGACTTTTGAATAGACCAGTAGGCTTCTGTTTAACCTGCAGCCCTAGAAAAAATGTGAGTTCCCCCATTGAACTCATTTGAAACTTTTTGTGCATTAGGGCCTCAAAATCTTTGCACAACCTATCATTAGTTGAGCCAAAGATGATGTCATCAACATAGATTTGGACAAGCAGAATCTCATCTTTGATAGACTTAGTGAAGAGTGTTTTGTCCAAAGTGCCTCTCTTGAATCCATTCTGTAGAAGATATGATGACAGAGTGTCATACCATGCTCTGGGGGCTTGGTGAAGACCATAGAGAGCCTTGTCTAGCTTGTACACTCTGTCTGGATACTTGTAATCTTCAAAACCAGGAGGTTGACACACATATACTTCCTCTTCAATTGTCCCATACAGGAAAGCAGACTTGACATCCATTTGATACACTTTAAAGCCTTTGAAACTTGCATATGCTAGAAACAGTCTGATGGCTTCAATTCTTGCTACTGGAGCAAAGACATCATCATAATCTATTCCTTCTTCTTGAGTGTACCCTTGTGCTACTAGTCTTGCTTTGTTCTTGATGACTATCCCTCTCTCATCCTTCTTGTTTCTGAACACCCATCTTGTACCTATTGCTCTCTTACCTTTAGGAAGATCCACCAGAGTCCATACATTCTGAATTTTGAACTGTAAAAGTTCTTCTTGCATAGCTTCAATCCAGGATGAATCTTTTAGTGCTTCTGATGCCTTTTTGGGTTCTAGTTGAGACATGAAACAGGCATGTTCAAAAGCAGCTAGACTGAATTCAGGAACTGCTAGTTCAGCAACAGCAGTCTCATTTTGAACCATCTTCCTTGTTTGAACAGGAGTGCTTGGATCACCCAGTATTTGATTGAGAGGGTGATACTTGTGAACTCTTAGTGTGGGCTCTCTCTCTGTTTGAAAGGAAGTTCCAAGGTTGGTATCATCTCCATCAGAACCAGTGAATGGTTCAGTTTCTGAAACAGCTTGACTTGAATCTGGGACTGTTTCCTGTTGTGTTGGAGCTGTTCTTTCAGAACTCTGGAGTGGCACTTCAGTGTCTGGATTTGTATCATTCAGGACCCCTGGAGGATCACAAGACAGAAGTGGTAGAGTGGTGAAATCATCCCAACTTGTTGAATCTGCAACAGTCTGAAACTTTGTGCCAACAGCATGAGAAATTGTATTGACAGCATGAGAATTCGTGTTAGCAGCTTCAACCCTGTATGCATCAGCTTCTGCAGTATACTCAACAAAGCTCAGAGAATTTGTTAGTGAATCTAAATCAAACAACCAATCAGGACCAGTGCCTTTGATATTAGCAGTATTTTCATTAAATTCAACATTGGCACTTTCTTCAATTGTTTTAGACACACTGTTGTATACTCTATAGGCTTTGCTTTGAATTGAGTATCCTACAAAGAATCCTTCTTCAGCTTTACTTTCAAACTTTCCTAAGTGAGTCTTAGTGTGAAGAATAGTACATGGGCATCCAAAAGGCTTGAAGAAAGCAATTAGGGGACTTCTGTTATGGAATAACTCATAGGGAGTTTTCCCTTGTGATTGAACAACTTGAACCCTATTTAGAACATAACAGGCTGTATTAACAGCTTCTGCCCAGAAAGTCATTGGCAGATTTGAATCAGCTAGCATTGTTCTAGCAGCCTCAATTAATGTCCTATTCTTTCTTTCAGCTACACCATTTTGCTGTGGTGTTCTTGGTGCACTATATTGTCTAGCAATGCCTTTGGACTCACAGAAACTGTTTAGAATTTGATTTTTAAATTCAGTTCCATTGTCTGATCTTATCACCTTAACTTTGGAATTGGATTGGTTTTCTATCTTAAGGATAAAAGACTTAACTAGCTCAGCAGTTTCATCTTTGGACCTAAGAAAGTAAACCCAAGTAAATCTGGTGAAATCATCAACAATGACTAAACAGTATGCCCTTTTATTCAAACTCAAAACAGATGTTGGACCAAATAGATCCATATGTAACAACTGAAGAACAGATGAGATTGAATTTACTTCTTTGGCCTTATGAGAAGTTTTGTGTTGCTTGCCTTTAAGACATGCTACACAATGATCATCACAAATGAACTCCTTTTGTGGTAATCCTCTTACTAGATTCTTTTTAACTAAATCATTCATGGACTTGAAGTTCATGTGACACATCCTTCTATGCCAAAGAGCAGACTCATTTGATGATGCTTTGGATATTAAACAGCTTAAAGTATTTGATTTAGTCAAGAGAGCTGTGTCCAGGCAGTAAACATTGTCCTTTCTTGGTGTTCTAAGTAAAACAAGATTTTCAGAAATTTTGAAATCCTTTGAAAGAACAATGCACTCAGAATCTGTGAACAGAACAATGTTTTGTTTGTCACAGATTTGAGAGACACTCAATAAATTGTACTTAAGCTGTTCAACATACAAAACATCATGGAATGTCATGTTGCCTGCATTTACAGTACCTTTACCTGTAACCTTACCTCCTTTTTAGTTGCCTCCAAATGCAACAAAACCTCCATCAAAGCCTTTGAAATTTGACAAGCATTCAGAATTGCCTGTCATGTGCCTAGAGCATCCACTGTCCAGATGCCATCTTGT
Source organism: Centrapalus pauciflorus (assembly GCA_020465985.1). NCBI lineage: Eukaryota > Viridiplantae > Streptophyta > Magnoliopsida > Asterales > Asteraceae > Centrapalus > Centrapalus pauciflorus. The sequence continues at coordinate 34,761 of JAANYP010000158.1, forward strand.
TCTATGAGGAGACCTGTGGTTGCCATGCACAAATAACAGCTTAGTTAGTAGTGGAGTAAACCCAAACCAAATTGGTTTTGGGTTGGCCTTGTACATTGACATAAATAAAAACTGTTTTTGACTTCTTATATTTGGTGAGATCTACTGATGGAGTCTTTGGAGAGTATTTAGTGATAATATGAGGTATCCAACTATTTTGATCATCTTTTCTTCTGACAGTCTCAGATGATTCACTAGCAGCTCCAGTTTGATGCTCAGCAGCTTGAGCTGTGTTTGTAGTGCTAATAGTTTCAGTTTTTGCACTAACAGCATCAGATTTTGACTTAGCAGTCTGATCGTTTGCATTAGCAGTTTGAGCAACAGATTTGTCCTTGACACACCATATTTGTTTAAAACTTGATTTAGGCTTTGCCAAAACTTGTTTTTGATGTGTGGACTGTTTTTTATTAACTTTTGAGAATCTGTGATCAACTGTTTTCTTTGGAGCTGCTGTGGAAGGTTTCACTTTTGAGTGCTTTGCCTGATTAGGATTTGATTTTGTGTGATGCACAGTCTGTTTTGCAACAGCTGGTTTGTAAAAACAATCCTTGGCTAAGTGATTCTTCCTTCCACAGTGAAAACATTTTTTGACAGTTTGAATTGGAACACCAGACTTTTCTGTCAATTTCTGGTTCTTGTTTCTCTGGTTTCCTCTTACCTGCTGTTGTTTAGGAAATTTTTGAACACCATGCTTTTGGCATGTGCAGATAGAAACAGTTTTACCTCTTTTAGTTTCTTTTGATGAAGATGCAGTGTTACAGTTAGAATGTACAGAAACTTGTGGAGTAGCATTGCATACACTCATCTTCTCTTTTCCTTTCTTACTGGGAACTTGGACTTCTATGGGTGCATTCTTTGTGTCACAGTCTCTATTGTGACTCTTATCTTCTTTTAATTCAGGACTGTTATCAAGGATAGGATCTACAATAGTCATAGACTCATCTAGTGGTTCATTGACAAGTCTATCAGCAACTTCACTCATTGGATGAATGTACTTGTTATTATATGGAGGTGGAGTAGCTCTGTATCCTATTCCTTCTTTGGGATTGACCTGAGATTTGACTCTATCTTTGAATTGAACTTCAATTAGGTGTTCTAGCTTTTGATTTGCTAACTTGAAGTTACCTAGATCTATGTTAACAGATTCCAGTTTCTCATTAGCCTCTAACACCTTCTGTTCAGATTCTTCTACCTTTTTATTCAGAGATTCTATTTTCTTATTGAGTTCCTTTTTCTCCCATTCATGATAGTTTCTATCATACCCCATTTGAATCTCATTATCCTTATAGTCATTGATCTGTTTTTCCAGATCTTCTATGGCTTGCATATATTCATATCTCCTTTCTTCCATCTTAGCTAGAGTGTTGCACATGCTCTCATTATGATCTCTGTACTTTTTAACCATATTTTTGCATGATTGAGAGCAGAGTTTAGAATTTACCTCAGATGGTAGTTCAGTGGAGGAGACATTTGATGTTTCTTCCATAAGTGCTTGATTTTGAAATTCTTCCTCTGTCTGATCACTCCAGTCAAACACATTGTCTTCTTGAGAGACAAGTGCTGTTGATGAGGACGCTTGGATGGGCTGTGAAGTCCTTGATGGCTGTTGACCTTGAGATCTACATTCTCTGGCAAAGTGACCAAGCTTATGGCATTTATAGCATTCCACTTTTGATTTATCAAAAGATGGTTTGCCTTCTGTCTTGGCTTGAAAGTTGGCCCTACCAGTTCTTTTCAGAAATCTTTTGGCGCTCATGGTCAGCATTGCATGTTGCCACTTTAAATCCATCTCTTCAAGATCATCTGGATGAATTTGTTCCAAGTCTTCAACATTTAGAGCAAATAATCCATCATTGGCAACAAAAGCCTCATAGTGAGTTTCAGCAGAATTGCCATCACCTCCTGAAAAAGAATCACAGTTATTAGATTTTTCAGAAGACAGAAGAGCAGTGTTGTGATTATAAGAAAAGGATTTCTTTTTAGCATCAATTTCAGTCTCAAACACTCTTAGACTGTTATACAGATCATCCAATTCTATCTCATCAAGCGTGTCTTTTGTTCTCCACTGTGCAGCATAGACTGTCCATTCTTCTCCAAGAGATCTGAGAAACTTTCTGTTGACTTCATCTTGATCCAGATTGACCTTTGCACTTTCCAGTTCACTTATCAGTTTGTTGAACCTGTCAAAGATTTGAGTGAGGTTTTCATTCTTGCCACCAGAAAAGTTTTCATACTGCTGTTTCAAGAGGTCTTTTTGATTTCTCTTGGTACTTGCATTACCAGCAAACCTCTTCTCTAAGGCATTCCAAAGAGAGTGAGCAGTATAAAATTTTTTGAACTGATGTTGATAAGCATTAGGAATGGCTATTTGTAATAGTGTGAGTGCTTCCACTTCATTCATTCCAGCCTTCCTTTCAAGTTCAGTTTT
>JAANYP010000158.1:47962-87870 GCA_020465985.1 Centrapalus pauciflorus
AATCACCTCTAATCTGTTTGATTAGACGAAGAACACAGACTGTTCTTAGGGTTTTACAACCTTAGAGGCTTATGAAAACTTAATCAACAAAGCAATTACAGACTCAAAAATATGCAGAAAACTTCTATACAATAGAAAACCTATTCTGTCTATTTATATTGCTTTTTGGACTTGTTTCCTTGAAGGACTATGACTTCTCTGATAGTAGATATGCTGGAATCTTCATGTAGATATCGTTTCCTGAAAATCAGCACTTTCTGTTTCTTAAACTGTTGAGCAGCTTCAATCTCTTGACAGCATGAACTGAGCAGCTTGAGTTGTTTTGCTCTGGCAGCTTGAACTTTTACACTGGCAGCTCGAGTTTCTTCAACTAGCATGAACTTTGTATTTACATGTAAAATCTACTAACAGTCTGAGAAGTCTAACTAACAGTTTGAACATACTTAAACTATTTCCCAACAATCTCGCCCTAACTTAAATTCTTTGCACAAGACTTTAAGTTCTATACAAAAATGGAAATGAAAAAGTAAACTGTTATTTACAAACCAAGGCTTTCAAAAACTTACAACTGTGCAAGTTTATGATCTATAGCCTTCAAAAATTCTCTCTTCATCTCTTCTTTATCACAAGATATCCTAACTGATTTTATTTGGAGCAGCATATCTTTTGAAAAATTATAAAACTCGAGATTGAAGAAAATACCAAACCCATCTGTGAATTTGATTCTGTAAGTTCTGGATTTGACAAAAATATGAACTTCCTTGACCTTTTTCCTTTTCTTCTCAGCATCTTCTATTTCTTCTTTTGCAAATTCAGGATCAGCAACTGAACTTAGATCTCTGATGAGTTGTTTTACTTGTGGAAGAGCAGATCTAACTTGAGATACAGATCCTATGTTGTACATCTTTATTAGTTCATCCCTGGTCAGCTTATGAACCATTTGCCAGAATGTATCAAACTCCTCTTCTGGTCCAGACTCTCTCCTTATCACAAACTTGACCCTTAAATCTCTTTCATCCAGTGACTTAGCAAACCAGTAGTTGATTTGAGGCTTTGTGAAATCATGTTGATCAATCAACTTCTCTATCTCCATAGCCTTTTTCAAATGTTGCTCAAAGAGCACTCTCTTAACCGATGAAGGAATAGGGACAGCTGCTTGATCAGTGGGAGTAGGTGCACTGGCACCAGCTTCAGTTTGGACTGATTGGGTTGTTGGTTGGACTTCTTGGGATGGTTGAGCTTCTAAAGAGACTGTTGTTCTCTGTCTTTTGTCCATCTCCTTATCATGAATCTCCTGCAGCCTTTCAGTAGACATGAACTGAGCCATTTTCTTTGGAATACCTGCTGCAAAGGCAAAATTGATAAGAAATCTTCTATGCTCAGCCTTGGAGTGCCCTGTTGGCATCTTTCTTTTCCTTGCTCCTTGCTTGACCACAAACCCCTTTAAGTAATCACCTAAAGTCTCATCATCATCCATTGGGGTTTGGGCTTGCTGCTCTAATTCTTTGTCTTGTTCTTCTGCTATTTTTCTGGCAACTTCAGCATCAAAGGCAATTTGGGCTTCTTTTGAAGAAAATTTATGCTTTGGAGACTCAATGAGAATGCCCTTGCCCTTGTCTTTTGTAGCAGATGTTGTAGCTTGGACTGTGCTTGATGGAGCTTGAATTCCTTCTCTGATCACAACTCCAGTGGCTTTTGAAGGAACAGCTTGAGTTTCTAGGCTAACAGCTTGAGAAGCTGTTGGGACTGCTAGCCTAGAAACTGGAACTGTTGGTGCTGCTTGGACTGTTGTTGTTGGAGTTGCTTCGACTGATGTGGGAACCTCCTGATTCTCCCCCTTTTTGGAAGCATTGGTTTGGTCAGAAGGACCTACAACCTTTACCCCTTGGGTTTGAATCATCTGCTCTAATGTCATAATTTTATTTCCACAGAGGGTGAACCCCTTGTGAAGATAATCCATTCGCTTATTTTGAGCAGCATCTGCCTGCTTGAGAGCAAAAATTTGAGCCCCCTGTGCAGCAATGATGGACATTTGATGGTCCAACATAGCTACAACAGGTTTGAGTCCGGGATCCGTTAAGAGCATTTGTTGCAGACTAGCCTCAAGATCAGAGAACACCCGAGGTGCTTGTGATCTATCACTGACATTAAGACCAGAGGTAGAAACTTCTGGGCCCCTCTTTTCTTGGTTCTGGGGACTTCCAGCTTGTGTTTGCACACTTGCTGTTGCCATGGGCGTGGTCTTAGCTATGTTGGCACTGTCCTGTGCCTCTTGTGCAGAGACATCAGTAGTGCCAGCCACAGAACCCATATGAACCATCTCTGAAGAGATGTTCACCTCCTGAGTGAGGATGGGAGTTTCCTCAAGTGGTTCCCTTTGGATATGCTGTGCAGGAGTATCCTCCTGCACAGGGATATATGGCTCTTGCTGATGGGAGGAGGAGGAAGGAGCTCCTGGTCCCCTTTTTCTTTTGTATATGTTTCTGAGTGGGCGTGTTGGCTGTACAAAAGGATCAGAGGGAATATTTGTATCATGAGGAGTGGGTTGGGGTCTTGGGGTTGTAGCAGTAATGTTACGCTGAGTCTGCTCAAGACCCTCTCCTCTGTTTCGTGGAATGATGTTCATCATTGCAGAAGGCAATGGAACATCTACACTTACAAAATTGGCACTTGGCTTTAATACCCTTTTGATTGAAGACAGTGAGTGCCTATGGGAAACATGTATCCGTTTATGTAAATGTGAAGATGTGCAGGTGTGTGCAATAATTTCTGCCAAAAACCTAGGATACATCAAAAATTTCCCATTCTTTAGGGAATGATGCCTTAACATCCCCTGAAAAATCATGTTAGAAAATTTGAACTGTTGGCCAGTAGAAAAGCACACTAAGGCAGTGGCAATATTTGAAGAAAACTCAGACCAACCAGTTCTTTTGGGGCTTAAACATTGCTGAATAATGTGCACAAGGTATTTCCATTTAGGAGAAAAATGTGCCTTAAGAAAAGTAAAAGAATCAGCAGGGCCCCTATAACCAATATTTTGAAGACCAAAATGTAAAGCTTGAAGGGATAGGTCGGTCATACCTGAGGCATCATGAAGATGCAAGTGATGTCGGATGGATTCCTCAGTGATATGGATATCAGTTCCATCAATCTTGGAAAGGAGGGTAGGCACTCCATTGATGGTTTGAACAGATGCATGGTTCCAAAACTGTTCTATATGGGAGATGTATATAGTAGGGTTTATGGTTAGGGCATTATGAATATGGGAGTGCCTGAGGAAATCCATCATTGCATGAAACGGTTGAAGTTCAGAGTGTTTTAGGGTGTATGGAAGGCAGTTATGCTCTTTTACAAACTCCATTGATGAAGAAACGATGGTTTAGGGTTTGAAAGAAGAATGTGTGATTCGTTCAGAGAGAAAGCAAGAGGCCGTGGAAGAAGAATATGTAACTGGTAGTTACAACTGAACGAAGCTGGGACCTTTAAAGGTTTCGAAAAGGTTGGGTCCCGCGCACACATTTGAGAAATTACCCAAATACCCTGCACACTTTGACAGATCAAGTGAAAATAACTAGCAGTCCGAGAAAATGAACTAGCAGCATGAGAAAATACTCATGCTGTTAGTGTAAAATTGTGCAACTTTTCAATGGAACAGTGTCCCCCCTTAAATTAGCATACTGAGTCGATAATAATGAAAACCAATTAATCCATGTTTACCATACCAATATTTGATATTAGGAAAGTGAACCTTCCCACATCAAAAGGTTTTGTAAATAGATCAGCTAGCTGATCATCTGTATGTATTTTGGTAACTTGGATTAACTTCTTTTCATTACAATCTCTGATGAAGTGAAACCTGATTTCTATATGCTTGGTTTTTGGGAATTTCACTGGGTTTTGCACAATGCTAATTGCACTTGAATTGTCAATATAAATAGGAGTGGATAAGAAATTCATACCATAGTCTCTTAGCTGATTTTGAATCCACATTACCTGGGAGCAGCAGCTTGCAGCTGCTACGTATTCTGCTTCAGTGGATGATGTGGAGACAGTTGTTTGCTTTTTGCATTGCCAAGAGACCAGTCTTGCTCCTAAGTATTGACATCCACCAGTTGTGGATTTTCTGTCAATGTTGCATCCACCATAGTCACTGTCAGAATAAGCAGTTAGTTCAAAAGGAGAGTCTTTAGGATACCATAGACCTAAATGTGGTTGGCCTTTAAGATATCTAAAGATTCTCTTAACAGCAACCAAGTGAGAATCCTTTGGAGAGCATTGAAACCTAGCACACACACAGACAGCAAACATAATATCAGGTCTTGAAGATGTTAGATACATGAGAGATCCTATAAGGGATCTGTATAGATGAATATCCACATCTATGCCATCTTTGTCTGTATGGAGCTGTTTATGAGGATCCATTGGAGTGCTTGCAACCTTTGTGTCTTGATAGCCAAACTTTTCCAATATGTCTTTGACATACTTTGATTGACTTATGAATAGACCAGTAGGCCTCTGTTTAACCTGCAGCCCTAGAAAGAATGTGAGTTCCCCCATTGAACTCATTTGAAACTTTTTGTGCATTAGGGCCTCAAATTCTTTGCACAAACTATCATTAGTTGAGCCAAAGATGATGTCATCAACATAGATTTGGACAAGTAGAATCTCAGCTTTGATGGATTTAGTGAAGAGTGTTTTGTCCAGAGTGCCTCTCTTGAATCCATTCTGTAGAAGATATGATGACAGTGTGTCATACCATGCTCTGGGGGCTTGGAGAAGACCATAGAGAGCTTTGTCTAGCTTGTACACCCTGTCTGGATACATGTAGTCTTCAAAACTAGGAGGTTGACACACATATACTTCCTCTTCAATTGTCCCATACAGGAAAGCAGACTTAACATCCATTTGATACACTTTAAATCCTTTGAAACTTGCATATGCTAGAAATAGTCTGATGGCTTCAATTCTTGCTACTGGAGCAAAGACATCATCATAATCTATTCCCTCTTCTTGAGTGTACCCTTGTGCTACTAGTCTTGCTTTGTTCTTGATGACTATCCCTCTCTCATCAATCTTGTTTCTGAACACCCATCTTGTACCTATTGCTCTTTTTCCTTTAGGAAGATCCACTAGAGTCCATACATTCTGAATTTTGAACTGTAAAAGCTCTTCTTGCATAGCTTCAATCCAGGATGAATCTTTTAATGCTTCTGATGCCTTTTTAGGTTCCAATTGAGACATGAAACAGGCATGTTCAAGAGCAGCTAGACTGAATTCAGAAACTGCTTGTTTAGCAGCAGCAGTCTCATTGTGAACCATTTTCCTTGTTTGAACAGGAGTGCTTGGATCACCCAGTATTTGATTGAGAGGGTGATACTTGTGAACTCTTAGTGTGGGCTCTCTCTCTGTTTGAAAAGAAGTTCCAAGATTTGTATCATCTCCATCAAGACCAGTGAATGGTTCAGGTTCTGAAACAGCTTGACTTGAATCTGGGACTGTTTCCTGTTGGGTTGGAGCTGTTCTTTCAGAACTTTGGAGTGGCACTTCAGTGTCTGGATTTGTATCATTCAGGACCCCTGGAGGATCACAAGACAGAAGTGGTAGATTGGTGAAATCATCCCAACTTGTTGAATCTGCAGCAGTCTGAAACTTTGTGCCAACAGCTTGAGAAATTGTATTGGCAGCATGAGAATTTGGGTTGGCAGCTTCAATCCTGTATGCATCAGCTTCTGCAGTATACTCAACAAAGCTCAGAGAATTTGTTAGTGAATCTAAATCAAACAACCAATCAGGACCAGTGCCATTGATATTAGCAGTATTTTCATTAAATTCAACATTGGCACTTTCTTCAATTGTTTTAGACACACTGTTGTATACTCTATAGGCTTTGCTTTGACTTGAGTATCCTACAAAGAATCCTTCTTCTGCCTTACTTTCAAACTTCCCTAAGTGAGTCTTAGTGTGAAGGATAGTACATGGGCATCCAAAGGGCTTGAAGAAAGCTATTAGGCGACTTCTGTTATGGAATAACTCATAGGGAGTTTTCCCTTGTGATTGAACTACTTGAACCCTATTTAGAACATAACAGGTTGTATTAACAGCTTCTGCCCAGAAAGTCATTGGCAGATTTGAATCAGCTAGCATTGTTCTAGCAGCCTCAATTAATGTTCTGTTCTTTCTTTCAGCTACGCCATTTTGCTGTGGTGTTCTTGGTGCACTATATTGTCTAGCAATGCCTTTGGACTCACAAAAACTGTTTAGAATGTGATTTTTAAATTCAGTTCCATTGTCTGATCTTATCACCTTAACTTTGGAATTGGATTGGTTTTCTATCTTAAGGACAAAAGACTTAACTAGTTCAGCAGTTTCGTCTTTGGACCTAAGAAAGTATACCCAAGTAAATCTGGTGAAATCATCAACAATGACCAAACAGTAAGCCCTTTTATTCAAACTCAAAACAGAAGTTGGACCAAATAGATCCATATGTAGCAACTGAAGAACAGATGAGATTGAATTTACTTCTTTGGCCTTATGAGAAGTTTTGTGTTGCTTACCTTTAAGGCATGCTACACAGTGATCATCACAGATGAACTCCTTTTGTGGTAAGCCTCTTACCAGATTCTTTTTGACTAAAATATTCATGGACTTGAAGTTCATGTGACACATCCTTCTATGCCAAAGAGCAGACTCATTTGATGATGCTCTGGATATTAAACAGCTTAAAGTATTTGACTTAGGTAAAAGATCTAAGTCCAGGCAGTAAACATTGTCCTTTCTTGGTGTTCTAAGTAAAACAAGATTTTCAGGAACTTTGAAATCCTTTGAAAGAACAATGCACTCAGAATCTGTGAAGAGAACAATGTTTTGTTTGTCACAGATTTGAGAGACACTCAATAAATTGTACTTAAGCTGTTCAACATACAGAACATCATGGAATGTCATGTTGCCTGCATTAACAGTACATTTACCTGTAACCTTACCTCCCTTTGAGTTGCCTCCAAATGCAACAAAACCTCCATCAAAACCTTTGAAATTTGACAAGCATTCAGAATTTCATGTCATGTGCCTAGAGCATCCACTGTCCAGATGCCATCTTGATCTATGTGGAGCCCTGTGGTTGCCATGCACAAATAACAGCTTAGTTAGTAGTGGAGTAAACCCAAACCAAATTGGTTTTGGGTTGGCCTTGTACATTGACATAACTAAAAACTGTCTTTGACTTCTTATATTTAGTGAGATCAACTGATGGAGTCTTTGGAGAGTATTTAGTGATAATATGAGGTATCCAACTATTTTGATCATCTTTTCTTCTGACAATCTCAGATAATTCACTAGCAGCTCCAGATTGATGCCCAGCAGCTTGAGCTGTGTTTGTAGTGCTAACAGTTTCAGTTTTTGCACTAACAGCATCAGATTTTGACTTAGCAGTCTGATCTTTTGCATTAGCAGTTTGAGCAACAGATTTGTCCTTGACACACCACATTTGTTTAAAACTTGATTTAGGCTTTGCCAAAACTTGTTTTTGATGTGTGGACGGTTTTTTATTTACTTTTGAGAATCTGTGATCAAATGTTTTCTTTGGAGCTGCTGTGGAAGGTTTCACTTTTGAGTGCTTTGCCTGATTAGGATTTGATTTTGTGTGATGCACAGTCTGTTTTGCAACAGCTGGTTTGTAAAAACAATCCTTGGCTAAGTGATTCTTCCTTCCACAGTGAAAGCATCTTTTGACAGTTTGAATTGGAACACCAGACTTTTCTGTCAATTTCTGGTTCTTGTTTCTCTGGTTTCCTCTTACCTGCTGTTGTTTAGGAAACTTTTGAACACCATGCTTTTGGCATGTGCAGATAGAAACAGTTTTACCTCTTTTAGTTCCTTTTGATGAAGATGCAGTGTTACAGTTAGAATGTACAGAAACTTGTGGAGTAGCATTGCATACACTGATCTTCTCTTTTCCTTTCTTACTGGAAGCTTGGACTTCTATGGGTGCACTCTTTGTGTCACAGTCTCTATTTTGACTCTTATCTTCTTTTGATTCAGGACTGTTATCAAGGATAGGATCTACAATAGTCATAGACTCATCTAGTGGTTCATTGACAAGTCTATCAGCAACCTCACTCATTAGATGAATGTACTTGTTATTGTATGGAGGTGGAGTAGCTTTATATCCTATTCCTTCTTTGGGATTGACCTGAGATTTCACTCTATCTTTGAATTGAACCTCCATTAGGTGTTCTAGCTTTTGATTTGCTAACTTGAAGTTTCCTAGATCTATGTTAACAGATTCTAGCTTCTTATTAGCCTCAAACACCTTTTGTTCAGTCTCTTCTACCTTTTTATTTAGAGATTCTATTTTCTTATTTAGCTCCTTTTTCTCCCACTCATGATAGGTTCTATCATAACCCATTTGAATCTCATTGTCCTTATAATCATTGATCTGTTTTTCCAGATCTTCTATGGCTTGCATGTATTCATATCTCCTTTCTTCCATTTTAGCTAGAGTTTTGCACATGCTCTCATTATGATCTCTGTACTTTTTAACCATATTTTTGCATGATTGAGAGCAGAGCTTAGAATTTACCTCAGATGGTAGTTCAGTGGAGGAGACATTTGATGTTTCTGCCATAAGTGCTTGATTTTGAAATTCTTCCTCTGTCTGATCACTCCAATCAAACACATTGTCTTCTTGAGAGACAAGTGTTGTTGATGAGGACACTTGGATGGGCTGTGAAGTCCTTGATGGCTGTTGACCTTGAGATCTACATTCTCTGGCAAAGTGACCAAGCTTATGGCATTTATAGCATTCCACTTTTGATTTATCAAAAGATGGTTTGCCTTCTGTCTTGGCTTGAAAGTTGGCCCTACCAGTTCTTTTCAGAAATATTTTGGCCCTCATGGTTACCATTGCATGTTGCCACTTTAAATCCATCTCTTCAAGATCATCAGGATGAATTTGTTCCAAGTCTTCAACATTTAGAGCAAATAATCCATCATTGGCAACAAAGGCCTCATAGTGAGTTTCAGCAGAGTTGCCATCACCACCTGAGAAAGAATCACAGTTATTAGATTTTTCAGAAGATAGAAGAGCAGTATTGTGATTATAAGAAAAAGATTTCTTTTTAGCATCAATCTCAGTCTCAAACACTCTTAAACTGTTATACAGATCATCCAATTCTATCTCATCAAGAGTGTCTTTTGTTCTCCATTGTGCAGCATAGACTGTCCATTCTTCTCCAAGAGATCTGAGAAACTTTCTGTTGACTTCATCTTGATCCAGATTGACCTTTGCACTTTCCAGTTCACTTATCAGTTTGTTGAACCTGTCAAAGATTTGAGTGAGGTTTTCATTCTTGCCACCAGAAAAGTTTTCATACTGCTGTTTCAAGAGGTCTTTTTGATTTCTCTTGGTACTGGCATTACCAGCAAACCTCTTCTCTAAGGCATTCCAAAGAGAGTGAGCAGTATAAAACCTTTTGAACTGATGTTGATAAGCATTAGGAATGGCTATTTGTAATAGTGTGAGTGCTTTCACTTCATTCATTCTAGCCTTCCTTTCAAGTTCAGTTTTTGGAGGAGTTTTGACTGGTTTTCCCTCATCATCAAGTTCTGGATCAACTACAGGAGGGAATTCAACAGCTTCCCATATGGCATAATAAATGAATTGAATATGCTCTTGAATCCTGAGTTTCCACATCTCAAACTCAGTGGGCTTGAGCATAGGCACTTTGAGTCCTTGCCCAGATCCACTGCTGCTATTTTCAAATTCCATTGTAAAAGATTAAAAATTTGAAAGAAAGTTTTCGACTTTGAAAAACAAAGAACGACCTGTGGCTCTGATACCACTTGACAGGATCTATAACTGAATAACCAAGACTAACTGATTTGAAATTTATCAGAGTATAAATCAATAATCTTGCTTTGAATCAAAGTTTAATTAAGAAGTTTGCGGAATAACACTTAATTATTTTAACAAAAACTTTCAGAACCAATAAAGCATAAAACATAAGAAGTAATCAAAACTGTTTGTATTGCTGAATTCAATGATTATAATCACCTCTAATCTGTTTGATTAGACGAAGAACACAGACTGTTCTTAGGGTTTTACAACCTTAGAGGCTTATGAAAACTTAATCAACAAAGCAATTACAGACTCAAAAATATGCAGAAAACTTCTATACAATAGAAAACATATTCTGTCTATTTATATTGCTTTTTGGACTTGTTTCCTTGAAGGACTATGACTTCTCTGATAGTAGATATGCTGGAATCTTCATGTAGATATCGTTTCCTGAAAATCAGCACTTTCTGTTTCTTAAACTGTTGAGCAGCTTGAATATCTTGACAGCATGAACTGAGCAGCTTGAGTTGTTTTGCTCTGGCAGCTTGAACTTTTACACTGGCAGCTCGAGTTTCTTCAACTAGCAGCATGAACTTTGTATTTACATGTAAAATCTACTAACAGTCTGAGAAGTCTAACTAACAGTTTGAATATACTTAAACTATTTCCCAACAGCTGCCCACAAGAGCATGAAGGTATGTCAAATGGATGTAAAGAGTGCATTTTTGAATGGAAAGCTGTAAAGAGGTATATCTTAAGCAGCCTCCAAGTTTTGAAAAGGAACATCATGCGGGTTTTGCCTATAAGTTGGGAAAAGCACTCTATGGTTTGAAACAAGCACTTAGAGCATAGTATGATACTCTTGCTGATTTCCATGAGAGCAATGGTTATTCTAGAGGTAAAGTGGATACTACATTGTGCATTAAGAAAGTGAAAACTGACGTAATGTTTGTTCAATTTTATGTGGATGACATTATATTTTTTCTACTAATTAACAGCTATGCAAGAATTTTTCACTACTCATGAAATCTAAGTATGAAATAAGCATGATGGGAGAACTTACTTTCTTTCTAAAATTACAGTTAAACAAACCTCAAATGGAATTTTCATAAGTCAAAGAAAGTATACATTATATCTATTGAAAAAGCTTAAATTTTATCAATGTTCTCCCATCAAAACCCCAATGACAACCAATGTAAAGTTGAAAGCTGATACCTATGGCAAAGTTGTTTTAGTAACATCATTTGGAGGTATGATTGGTAGCTTGTTGTACTTAACTGCTAGTAGACCAAATATAATGTTTGTTACCTGTCTATGTGCTAGGTTTCAAGCTGATCCAAAGGAATCTCATCTAGCTGCTATGAAAAGAATTTTCAGATACCTAATGAGTACACCAGGTTTAGGTCTTTGGTACCCCAAAGACTCAAGCCCTGAACTAATTGGCTATTCAGATTCAGATTTTGCAGGTTGTAGGCTAGATAGAAAAGCACAACAGGTGGACATCAATTCCTTGGTGGAAAGTTGATCAGTTGGTGCAGCGAGAAGCAGAATTCTGTTTATACTTCTACAGCTGAAGTTATTTACATTGCTGTTGGCAGCTGCTGTGGTATGGTTCTGTGGATACAGCATCAGCTTGAAGATTATGGTGTTGTATATTCGAAATTTCCTATTCTGTGTGATAATACAAGTGCCATAGCCATATCCAACAATCCAGTCTTTCACTCTCGAACAAAGCATATTGAGGTAAGACATCACTTCATAAGAGATCACATCCAAAAAGGTAATGTGGAGGTAACTTTTGTTCCCACAGAAGAACAGCTTGCAGATATTTTCACCAAACCACTGGATGAAAATAGGTTTAATTCCCTTGTGTGCAAGCTGGGAAGTTAAATAAAAGTGACTAAGTGTCATTGATGTTCTAAGGCTACTTGATCAAGTATGATAAAATCTTGCAAAACAGCTTTGACTGAACACGTTTCATCTGCTCTGTACTTAGCCAGTTAGTTGAGATTTGAACAGGTTTGACGAGTAACATGTTTGCCAAAACAAGAAGTGTTTCAAAACTAAGTTTTTCTCTCAAACCTGTTCTGTTGTCTAAACCTGAAACCTGCTCATTTTACAACTTTCATACAAGGAAAAGCCTTGTAATCTGTTCAGCTATTGACCAGGTTTCACATTGAAACCTGTTATCATACAGTCGCATAGGTTCGATAGACAAGTTAGAGAATGATCAGTGTTTTATGCAACTTTTTGATCACAGCTTTGAACAATATCTTTGAACATCAGCTTTTAATTAACATTACTTCGCATGTAAGTTACCTAAATTATGTATTTATTTATCTTAATTACCTACGGATAATGTGTGTTACATGTGTTAGTGGAGAAAAAGGTCAAGTTGGTCTGAGAAACGTGCTGACGTGTTAAATTATTCTGTTTTCCGTTAGTAACATTTCAAATCAACCGCCCAAAACCTTTCTCTCTCCTAATTTCCCACATTCAAATCCTATAAATACCCATATCACTCTTTCATCTTCTTCTTCCTCACTTCTTCTATACCCTCTGCAAAACCCTAAAAGACTTAGTGTCCAAAAATCGTGCATCCTCTCCTACTCTCAACAATGGCTTCCTAGAAAAAACCCTTTTGTTCCTACATTCCTAGGTGACGATGTTGTCAATCATCCCTCAGTCACCACCATGTTAACCATCAAGCCCATCAACTACGTTTAAAACTTAACCATTCCCAAAAACTACATTGGCAAATGTTATGAACAAATGGTGGAGTTCTTGCAAGCACATCCCCTTAATTATGCTATGATGGCCACTCCTGGTGTCATGTTCGAGGAGATGGTGTATGAGTTTTGGTACACCTGCTCCTACGACCCTACAACCAAAACCATAAGGGGAACAATTCTCAACACTCTGAAAACCGTTCAGATCACTACAACTCTTTTTCGGGAAGTACTTCACCTTCCAGTTGCTGAAAAGTATGACAAACCACGGCCGGAGAATGAACAAATGGGCAATCTGCTACACTTCTGTGGCGTGTAAGAACCAAGAGTGGGTGCAACCTTATTCAGCAAGGAACTCTCACCAACATACAACTTTCTCTTCGCCTCTAGGGTGATGAGCCTAAGCTACAAAGTTGGTTCCTTCGATAAGCTTAGCCGGGTTGAAGTTCAAGTAGCTCTACAGTTTGTGGATGAGACCACCCTCAATATGGCCAAATGGACATTCTTAAATTTGAGGAACTTGGTGGAGCAAGAATAGCTTTTGGTTCTATACCCATGCTAGGTTAATTTAAACTTTGCGGAAAATTAAATAACCTAACCATGCAAGAATGAAAAACCTTAAAGGATTCAACCAAACAAGCTAAGCAACAAATTATAAAATAAAGAGATGAACAATAAAAACTAACCTTGAGAAAATTCGCAATTTTCTCCACGAAGAACGCTTCTACGAACAGCCTCTGAACCGGATGCCAAGCGTCTAAAGGAAGAACGCCTCTAGTTGTTCACACCGAATGAACAAAAGAGAAAATAACTATAACTTTTCTAAGCTCAGATCTCAGTGTCCAAGAACGGTAATCAAATATAGTTCTATTAGCTTCCGGTTAATTTATTATTTATTAATAAATTAACAAATTAACCCATTAATCAAATATAATCAATTATTTAGTTTCCAATTAATTTATTATACATAATAAATTAACAAACTTATTCTATTGCATGCACCCAAAAAGTATCCAGCCGGATAACAATATATTTACAAATTAGTTGGGACTTGGACACTATTTCCAACAACAACGTCCCCCTGCTGTTAGATACCCTAGAATCCTTAATCTTCAAACATGTTTGTGGTGAGCATCTTTAAAACTCCCAAACTTACTTGACAAAAATGGTGTTTCCTGCAATTGGAAACATAGTATTTTTTACCCCCATTCCTGCTGATGAACCTCCTCTTGCAACACCTATGAGGAGGTTACTTTATTTGGTGGAAGGCCTTCTACTTAGGAGGTGAATCCAATACATGATCTCACTGGAAAATCCAAATCACGGACCAAAAAGGAAAAAGGTTCATTGAAGTCTAGTTATGTTGGGCCTGTCACCAAGAAGGCTAAAAAAACAATGTCTGCACCCTCAGCCTTAGTGGCTGAGGAGGAGCAGGCTGGTCACCCTGGTTCATCTGTTGAACCTAAAGCCTTTGTGGCTAGTGCCTCTGTGGAAACTGGGACTATGGAGTAGGTTCAACCACCTGCTTCTAGCCCTGTCTTTTCACTAGTCCAAAAACAACCTCTTCCTACCTCTCCATCCTCCACACCATGTGTTCCTCGCAAAATAGAAAGTCCTTAGCTAGGAAGAAAACCACACAAGCACCCACTGAACAAAGCCCCTCTAACCACTCTCAAAAGGAGTTAGTTGAAAAAGAAGAAACCTCTGTTGCCTCTCCTTCTCCTATTTTGGGAGAAGGTGCATCCTCTATGGATTTGGCTTCACTCCAACCTGAGTCCACCCATGGTCAGCCTGAGCCCTCTGGTTCCTCCCAATAAGAACCAGTTGTCCATATGGAGACAACCACATCAACTATCCTTACCTCTTATCTGGCTGAGGATATTGAAAGACAGGTGCACTCTCCACTCCATACTGAGTCCACACAGTCCCCCTCTTATATTTCTCCTTCACATCATGAGTCTGCACAAGGCGCCAAACCTGTTGGTACAAGCCAACTAGTAGATCGGCCTTCCATTTCTGCTCCTCATGATGTAGCTGTTTCATCCCCAATAGCTGCTGAACGTCCATCTCCCCAGGTTGATGAACCTCAGGGTACACAACATCCCTTTGGCGAGGCCTCTCCACAAGTGCAAATTCCATCATCAGCTTTCACCACTGATGATGTTGAAATGCACATCTCCTCTACCCATGAAGAGGTGCCTCAAAACCAAGGCACTACTTTGGGAATCACCAATGGTCTTGATGAAGGTGTGCCAATACCAGTGGCATCTGAAAGGCACCCATCCCCTGTCCCCTCACCAGATGAAGCAGGTTTAGCCACTACTGAAGGTACTCTTGACCCTTCTAAACTGGGTCACTTAACCTTTTCCCAAGCCATGAAACTTCTTTCAGATGTGTCCCTACCATCACAGAGTGACCCTACAATTCCTCAATCATCACCATCACACTCATCCCCATCCACCCAATCATAACAATCCACCCATACTCCTCCATCACTTAAAGATATTTCTTTGAAGGAACAACTTTCTATGGTGACCAACATAAATAGCTCTTTGGAAACCTCTATGACTACTCTTTCCTCAACAATAGTAGACTCCATGTCTGCACAGCTTAATGGATTTCTTGATTCGTTTAGGACATCCTTTCCAACACCTGCTCCTGAAACTGATTACTCCTCTTAGCTGCTTGCACTCACTGCACAACTACAACAGCTCTCATCATCACTTTCCTTTATTCTATCTCACCAACAGGACTCTATGTCCAACCTGACAGTTATTTCCCAACAATTGTCAGGTATTGGAAACCTACTCTACTACATTGCCCTTAACCTTAGCATCTCTAAATACCTTAGTGGTATCCCTGTCAAACTCTATAGCAACTGGCTTTGATGATATGCTAGAATCCCTTTAACTAATTCTTGCACAGCTTCATAGTCTGGTGTTCACTGACACTGACAGGGTTAACCTTTGCCAACTCCCATTCCTCCTCTCTTGAAACCCGTCTTATGCAGTTAGCAGAGGTGAAGGACAACCTGGCTTTCTTAGTGCATATCCTGGTTGGTTCCAAACCTGTTCCCACCACTATTGTAGCCAAACGTTTTGGATCCGTTCCTTAAGGCAGAGCTTATATTGAAGGATCTATGACATCTCCTTTAAAGGGGGGTAAATGTGCCCCGAAGACAAAGTCTAAGGGGGAGAAATCTTCATCTCCCTCAAAGGAGAAATCAACTCAGTTGGCTAAGTAGCAAGTCATATATAAACTGGTGTTGCATGTAACTCCATAGTTAACGAGAAAGCTATTGAGCCTACTCAGGCTAGATCTCCAAGCCCTGCACCACCTAAGGGGGAAAAACCTATTCCTGGGTACAGGCTAGGCAAAAGAAGACAGTTAATCTAGGAAGTATCTGAGGAAGAAGAAGAGGAAGCTAAAATAGCCCTATCCAAAGCATCAAAAGGCAAAGGGAAAACTATTATGGATATTGATGCTCAGAAGGCCCTTCAACTCAAATATGACAAAGCTCAAGCCAAAGACATGGGTCTTCCACTGGATAATTATTATCAACGGAAACAAGAGCAGGTTGAGATCATTGAAAGATGTTAGAGCCTTTGCTGCCAAGGAGGCAAGAAAACTTATAATGCCTGCCTTAGAAGTTCAAAGAAAGCCGGTGGAAGTAGCAAAGGAATTAGTAAGTGGCGAAGTGGGTGGGAAAGAGCAAAGTTCAAATGTCTTATTGACCAAGGCAAAGTCTGTGTCCTCTGTCCCTTCATCAGCATAGACGAAGTTCTTTGATGTGGCTGATAGAAGACTTGCCAATGAGACAATTGTCAAGGTTGTTCCCATTTCAAGGAAGAATCAACCTTGGAACCTTCAAATCACTAGGTATGGTATTGAAGGCCCTGAACTAGAAGCCTATGAAGCTACTGACGTTGCACACATGGGATACAGAGAATGGGTAGAACTTGTTGTTACCCTGAGCAACTCCAAGTCTGAGACTGCAAAAACTGTCAGGGCATATCTTAAAAAGCTTATGGAGAAAGTAAAAGACCTAGGCTTGATCTCAGAAGAATTGATCAAGGGTACCTCACAAATGGAACCTAAGATCAAGCCTAGAAAACAAAAGAAGGACACAGAACTTGAGGAGCTGGGCATGATGATTGAACTAGGTTTGTACGCTGTTGTGATCAGAGGAGTTGATCACAGCTTGCTTGTAGCTGTTGAACCTGAAGAGGGCAAGTTCATTGAAGAGCCTGGGGTAGGAGTATTCGTTGTGGATCCTCTGACTTAAAGAATGTGTTTTCAAAGAGCTTAAGACCTTCACAAAGCAGGTCTTAAACAAATAATATCATTCAGAATCTCTAAGGCCTTTGAAAAGCATGCTAGATGGAGAGTCATGATATGGGATCAACTTACGGCCTTCTATAAAGATGAGAACAACGACAAAGTCCATCTACTGTTAATGAATAGATGAAGAATGTAAGTTGTCCATTTGTTGGATAGGCTTACCATTATTTTCTCCCAACTTCAACAGTCCAAAAGTGTTGAAATTTCTTTGTACATAAGTTGTACTTTATTACATTTGTTGTAATCTATTCCATTACATTAGACGTACCTGTAAAAACATATGGTGTTTCTATCAATATCAGTATGTATAAACTGGTCATTTTTTTACTTCACTGTTGTATTTTCATTTCTGCAACTGTAATGTAAATGTATACAGTTATCATTGATAAAATCAGTGTTAGATATTTAATTTCGAACTTGTGGCTTTCTTTTGTAATAAATATTATTAGTTTATTTCATTGTAATTTATTTCTAGACTTTGTTTTGGTTGTTTCTTTATTTTACAAGTAGAAGAGGCTGTTATGTATTTCATAGAAAGTTGCTTTTAATTCCCTCGTAAAAGGTAGGTCACCTAGGGTTTTCTGTCACAATTCAATTTACACAGATATTGAATACATCAGCCGCTGACTTTCAGATAGAAAATTCTTTGTGACTTTTTCCTCATCATTCTTTAATCATTGAGTTGAATATTTTGTTTGTTGAATGTTTTTGCGATAAATATTATACGAGTGCTGAATATATAAGGGAAATCATTCATAACAATTGGTATCAGAGCTCAGGAGGTGGATTTAAACTGCAATCATTCGGATTTTTGCTGCTGTTCTTCGTGTTCTTCACCAAAAACCCACGGTTTGATCATTTTCCCCTTAAATTTTTCTGTTTTCGTGTTTTTTCTTCATATACTCATCTAGTATTCTTCCCATAGTTACTAAGAGCTGTTTAGGTTCAATAATTACTTGTTTCTGACTCTCTAAATCTGATTTTCTATCTTGAAATATATGGGTTTTTACTTAAAAGTGTTTAAAATAATTTTCCAATCATTTAGAAATAATTTCTAGGCCAAAAACTGCTAGTTTTAATTCTGTGAAAAATCTGAAATTTCCTAACTGTTGAACTTCGGACCCCTCTTCGAACCTCTTCGGACCTCAATTCGGTCCACTTCGGACCATATTTCGGTACATTTCGGACCATAGTTTATCCAATTTCGGACCTCACTTCGGACCCATCCGAACTTCGGACTAACCGTAGTTCTGTTAAAGTATTTTTAAAACACTTAAATTTACTTGTGCTTTCATTTTAAATTTCATCTCGGACCATCCGAACTTCGAACCCAATCCGAATTCGGTATTTTCCGTTGAAAATTTTTCTAAGTTTCTGATGCGAGTGTCGTTAACCCGTCAAAAATACCACTAAATACCTTAGAAGCTAGGGTAAGTAGGGATCGTATCCACAGAGAGCGAGAGGTTAAACACACGTATTCGAGCGACTATCGTTGTAATTTAATTAATTTGAAAAGATTGATTGATTTGTAAAAAGGTGATTACTTGATTTATAAAATTAACTACTCACGTGATTTGTAAAAAGAAAACTTAATGAAATTGTTTGATTAAATAAAATACGAAGTTAACCATTTCCGGATTCCACACTTCACTTTGTAATTAATTTATAAAAACGATGTAAAGATTACATAGACATAATCTTTGTTATAATTATTATTAGAATCGTTACGTGATCTTGGGCATAGCGCGTGACACGTTTGATTACTCGTCTTAATTAAATAAATAACTCGGCACGAATAATAAAATATCAACGAACTATCTTGTGAAACGCAACAAAATAAATAACAATCATTCGTTTACACTCTAAACATAATTAATAAAACCATGCAAACATAAAGTAATCGTTCGTAAAATTAAACACATAGCGTTGTGCTTCCTCCGAGAATGATTATGATGAGACTAGCCGGACATTGTTGGTGCAATACTCCAGAGTTGTGTATCCATCTTCATAGCCAATGTCGTAGCTTGGTTCGTGTGCTCTTCGTACTTGTGTTCGCTCAAACGGGGTCCTTTTCCTTAGCTTTCTTCTCCAAAAAACGATCTCTTCTTCAAAACTCTGACTTTGTATTTATAGGAGAAGCTGGAAAAACCCTAAAAACGGCTGGAAATTATTTTAATGGGTTGGGCGCAGCCGTAGGCTCAGGCCTGCGCCCCCATGCGCCTGTCTGTAAAAATCCATATTTTGTGAATTAATTTCTTTTGCTTAGCACTTGGTCTGGGCGCAGGGCCCCTCTCTGCGCCTGAATCTGAAAATTTGTCCTTTTTTCGCCAATTTAGACCGGATTTTATTTACCTGTACAAGCACAAAATTTATTCAATTGTAGCACCTTCTACGACATTTTCTTTCTAAAAACAACTCTATTATATCTAATAAACATGATAAATTATAACCCGATCAAACGTCCCCAACTTAACCCTTGATCGTCCAGAGCAAGCAACGAAAATCAGACTTTTTAAAACATCGGGTTTATCAAGCATGAAAGACATAGTCAACTTATTTAAACAAACACTAGCCTTCACAAACATTATAAAAATCAAAGACACGAACAAAATTAATTTCAGATATATCGTGATGTCTTTCAGCTAGTTGTTCAAAAATTCCTCACCGCTATCATCCTTTTAGCTGAAGGTTACAGAATTGAATTCACGTGGGTCACTGGACCATCTTTTTCCTCGATGCATGATTAAAGCGATGGATTTTTCTTTTCTTTTTGGTCTTGTTCATGCATTATCTATGTTTTTTTTTCATTTCAAGTTCACATGGCTTTCTAGATGATTCGTGTAACAGGATTTGGGCCAGCCACTCCCAGACCAGTTGGCCTTAGGGGACTAGGCATGATGGTACCCTTCAGACTTAATTTCCTGAATCAACTAGGCCACACATGAATTGAGGCTTTATTCATGTTCGCTTCCTTTCCCTTATTGCATGAATAAGTAGCGGCTATTGGAACTTTTGTTATCTATCGCTCGTTATAACATAATATAATCTACTTCAAATTCGGTTCACTTCCTTGATTTTAAGTGTTTATGACTCTCTGTGTTGTATTTAAACTCATATAATTACATCTTTTTACTTGAAACCGACCTAACTAACATCATCATATTTAAGTTGCAAGCTCAACAATTAGGATTTATAGGGTTAATTGATCGGATCATATTACGGCTTACTTCTCACACAACCTTTCTTAAAAGAAACACATTTATTTAATAATAATAAGATGCCTGCGAAAATAATAAATCATCCTACTTAAAGAAAAAGGAATGCGAGAACCTGACTACTGTGGTGGTGGTGGCGGTCCAAAGATGCCAGCAAAGAATTCTCCTTAGGGATTCCGATCTTCTTGCATGAGTGATGCGGGCGGGTATGTATTGGCGGGATGCACCACGCTATCTCCTCGTGTCGTGGTTGGGACTCGACCATAAGTTGGGAAGTATTGAGGTGTTCGCTCCTCAATGTTCAGCCTCACGACGTTTTGCCACTGATAGTCCTCGTATGGTTGATGTGGCAACCCGGCGTTATAGTTCATATGGTCTCTCACTGCGTCAGTATATGCCCAGTGCTGCTGGTTGTAGAAAGCATTCTGAAATGCCGATGCGCGTACACCTGTGAAAATTTCATCAATACGGCTCGTTTGGGTTTCCAACTCATGTTGGAACTCATCCATCCTCCCAACTACATCCTCTTGGAAACTACCCAAACGCAAGTTCATTGCGTCCAACCGTGCAATCACCTGAGACATATCATTGGCTCCTCCCGCTGCATGTTGCCTCTCTGCCTGATGTTGGTGGTAAGCTTCTGCTTCATCTACGTCATACAGCTCTCGGTGTGTCTTCCCGGTGTCCGAGTAGAAGATTTCAAACCCTTGGTCTGTTTGGCGTAAGGTGATGCTTTGTATCGTAGCTGCTGTGATGACAGCGCTGGAGACTCCCCTTCGAACAGAGATGGGAGAGATCGCTGCTTGAGCCCTCAAAAATTCTGATATAATCCATCCGTGAGGAATTATTTTCCTCTCCCTCGTGTCATACATCGACCAAAGGTCGTTCATTACAATCCAAGCGAAGGAGAGGCTCGGCTCTCCTGTCATCAACGCGTAAAGAATAGTTACCTCCTTGTGCCGAATCCTTGTCAAATCACTGTCCCTCGGAAGCACATTGATGGTAACGATCTTTTGCAATACTTTCGCCATGGCACTAAGATCACGCCTAGCGTATGCTGTGTACCCTGCCGCGGCATTGTAGTCAATCTTCAATATCTCCACCAACTGTGTGGTCCATTCGCCTTCCCATGTCCTATCTGTGAATGCTAGTTGTGCATCCGTGTTATACTCATAGTTGAAAACCCGTGCTTCGTCCTCTCCAACACCGGTATCAACTCCAAAAACTTCTCTCAAGGCTTGTGCATTCATCGGGAACTCATGTCCGTTTACACGCCCTATCAGTGTAAAATTGCCTCTGAACCGTCCTTCTTCTCGTCTCAATGTTGACAGCCACTCCACGACCTCGTCATGATAAATATTCCCCCCTCCTAAATCCAGTAACGCCTCCCATCCTAAACGGTCAAAACACCTTACTACCCCATAGTTTTCGAATTCATCTTTCTTCACCCTCTTTTCTACTAAAACTTTGCCCGAGAATTTCTTTGTCATGAATAATTGCCGTCGTATGTTGGCCGGGTGTTGTGACAGATAGAAGTCCGGGTTCCATTCTACCTTTGGTTGGGTAGAGGAACTGGCGCCTTCTCCCACACGTTGACTTGTTCGGCGAGACATCTGCAATTACGATGACTTAAGTATATATATATATATATATATTTAAAAAAACACTCAAGTCGTTCTAATTTCACAATAAGGAATCATAACTTATAATTTGTGCAATAATCACATCATATGTAATATAAAGATGCATAATTATTCATATTAAGCTAACACATTGTCACATTTAACAATTTAAGCAAATTGCACACAATAGCAACGAACTTTCGGAAATTGACGAACATGCCTTTTTTTTTCTTAATTGTAACCATGATTTCACTTAATACCCTACTTTACATCATAAAAGCACTAAGTTTATCTTTTTAAATTGGTCATGCAAAAAGTCAATCAAAAAGTCAAAGTCAACCTCAAAACTCCACTAAAGCTTAGTTATTCTAAAAATGGTGGGAAGTTCATACCTTGCTCATGATGGGAAATGGAGGAGGAGTTGAATCTAACTTTGTAGTGGATAAGTTCCTCACTTGGTTCCTTCGTCCCCAAGTTGAGTTGAAAACTCAAGTGTTTTGCCAATTCTTGTGTAATGTGAAGATATACCTTGATTTATAGTGATTTTTGTAGGCAAAAATGGGTTTTTAGCGTGAAAAGATGTGAGGAAGATGAGGAAGTCGTAAGGGGGGCGCAAGAGTGCTCTTGGTAGGGTTTTATAAAAAAAATTGCTATTTAAAATGGGGTAAAAACGGGCAGGCGCACCCCTGGGCGCAGGCCTGCGCCGGCGGCTGCGCTTGGGGGCCTGTTCGGTTCAAAAATTTTTCGTTTTTCCAGTTGGTTGGGTGCATGCTTGGTTTGATAATTTACGTTTTTTCAACAAAAATTTATGGTTTACAAGCAATTTTAGCTAACATTTTAACACTTTTATGTGTTTTCCCTTCCCCAACTTAAAAGATTGTGTCGTCCTCGACACTACGGGAGCTGAAAAATAGTTCAATGAAATGAGTACTACGTGGATAACAAAATCATAGCAATTAATAGTCCTAATAGGCATGGCATGAAAATGTTACGATGTCCCACAATCATCGGTGCCAACATAAACACCGATCACTCAATTGTTTATGGCCCATGGCCAATTACACAACCAAATTGTAAATTGTTTAAGTATCAAGAGGGATTGTTTGTTAGTAGAAATCACATGGAACAACTGCTTTCGATCCTTGTCAGGTGAAGTCATGTGCGAAGTAAGGGCGGAGGTGGTATGGGAACTTCGGCGGCCGACAACCCGCTCAAGCTCTTCCACCCGAGAGTGGAGGCTAGAGAGCCAGCGGGAGTGAGCTCCCACCGAAATCCCGTGGACGTTGAAGTCATGCTTAAGCTTGTCAACCTCCATAAGGACTGCTTTGTTCGCCGCAAGTAGTGCCTCAACCGCGTCTTTGATCGCTGTAAGTCATGTCTCCAAAACATCCTTCTCTGACAGTTGTGAAGGTGACGGTCCTCCATTATCGTTACGGTCCTCGACAAGCCTTGCTTTTCCCTTCTCCAGAGTGTTGGCGTATACATCGAAAGAACGAGCTGCGGGAATGATGGAAATTGTACCATGCGCTGGGTCCCGAATCAGATTAGTGCCCGAAACTTGTTCAAACATTAATCCAGCCATGGTATGTTTAGTGAACCACACATCGTTTGGCCCTAACAACCGCGGACTAGCTCCCTCAGAAATGACTCCCATGTTAATAAACAACTCACTTAGCATACGACCATAGGGAATTTCCATTTGTGTTTTTGAGAAAGTAGCCTCCCAGTTGGTTTGCATCATTATATATGCGAGAGAGATGGCGGGTTAACCAGTGATCAATGCGTGAATGAGTATCACCTCTTGTGTCCTGACAGCGGTGGTGTTAGAAGATCGTGGTAGGATGTTGAAAACAATAATTTTCCACAAAACTTTTTGCCATGGCCTTAGATCACCTTGGTAGTACTTAGAGTAAACCCGGGCTTGCTCAATAGTGAGGTTGAACACCTCACTCAGTTTCATAGCCCATCCCTAAGAATGTCGTAATACGCTACTTGACAAATCCTGTTCAGTCCAGAATTCTCTTGCTACCGGTATCTCAGTATCGAAGTCAAAATAGTCACATAGCTCAGTCCTAGAAACTATCACTTCCTTTCCATTGATACGCCCCCGAAGTTCAAAGTCATGCTCCACATCCCCCTCCTTACGAATGAGAGATGTCATCCATTCATGAATCTCGGTCTCGTGAACATAAGGTGTCTCGATTCTTAATGCACTCGACCACCCTATGCGATCAAAGCTTTCAATAATTCCAAAGTTCTTAAAATCAGATTCTTTCAATGTCTTTTCGATATAAAAGTGAGTGGGTGGTTCAGAGACCGGTGGTGATGGTGGAGGTGAGGGATATTCTATGTTAATCGGAATGGGCATGTGCACACGCATACGTGGGGTGCGGGTTATATGTCGGCAAAAACTCCCTGAAAATTGTTGTGACATCTATGCACATATAGCAAAGAGAAAAACGGATTTTAGCACGAGTAAATGCTCATGATGGCACACAATCATGCAAATCTTGATGGAGTCCGAAGAAACCGGTGAGATAATTATAACTGAATGTCACGTGCGACGTGCTCCACGGAGAGTGAATTATACAATCAACAACAATGTAATGACCATTCTCCTTGGATTTGTCGCGTATGCATGAAAAAGGAGAGGCACGTAGCATGGCAAAATTTACTTGTCGTGAAGTGCATGATTATGAGCGACAATTATAACGCTTGAAAGCACGAATCATGAAAATGTGATTGAATGATCTCTTCATACTAATTTTAGCATAGATTTTGTGCACCTAATCTGGAAAATATCACTAATCTAGAACTCATAAACACATCACAGTGAGCATGTCTTAAGCTATATTTAGAAATTAAAGATAAAATCATGAAATGTCATATTCTAGGAGTATTTACGCAAATAAGGATATAGTACGCATCTGAAACATGTTCATCTTCAAGATTGTGGAATTAGGGCAGAAACTTAGTTTAAAATAAAGTAGTACTTCTTGCTTGAAGAGAAGAATAACGGAAGAATATTGACTTACATTCAGGAGTATGAGCAAGGAGATGAGTAATCTGGACAAGATTTCACGTTCGTTGAAGAATTGAGAGCAAAAAGGAGGCAAAACTTCGGCGTTTTGGAGAGAAAATGAGAGAAATGGAGTGAAAAAGAGTTAAAAACCGTATG
This sequence comes from Centrapalus pauciflorus, assembly GCA_020465985.1. Taxonomy (NCBI): domain Eukaryota; kingdom Viridiplantae; phylum Streptophyta; class Magnoliopsida; order Asterales; family Asteraceae; genus Centrapalus; species Centrapalus pauciflorus. The sequence goes on from JAANYP010000158.1 coordinate 72,883, forward strand.
TGTTCATCGGGGCCCAGGCGCAGGCGCACCCTTGCGCCGTCCGGTGCGCTTGGGGCGTAGCGCGGGGCGTAGGCCTGCGCTGGCCGGTGCGCTGCCCTGCTGCCAGATTATTTTCGTGTGTGTTGTTTGTAGTGTTCTAGAACTACCGAATTTTCGTACAATCCGCTGATTCCCTTTTTCGATTTTTCGATCTTTTCCGTCATTCTTCGTCTTTGGATTTGTGCCCGCTGATGGTAATTTTTTCCCCAACATAGTCGGATACGACAAGTAGCAATCTTTTGTAGGATGAAACATTATTTAGCTAAGTGTTTTACGGGAGTAACTAACTAAGGAATATTAAAATCTACTCTAATATCTAAAAGTAAAAAGACACTTTCGTGGTGAAAACGATTTGCACTTAGCATGTGCAACAAGCCTTTAAACCCCTCGGTAGCCCGAGTGGACGAGTTATAGTCTCGTGAGGGTTTCTGTGGAACACACCCACAAAGTTCACTGGATTGCCTTCCAGACAGCGCTAAGTTTAATGTCTTCAGCCAGACATTTTGGAGCTTTTAATATTTAAGTGATATCTTCCAAGACCATTGTCTCAGATGATATAATTTCGTTGTCAGCCCATTGTACAAATAATTTTAATCGATGTCCGTTCACTTTAAACGGCTCACCACATTTTTGGTCTATTATTTCAACTGCACCTTTAGTTACTATGTATGGGCCTCACCACTTACTTTTTAGTTTACCTGGGAAGAGCCGCAGGGGTGCATTGAATAACCGCACTTTGTCACCATTATTAAACACCTTTCTTTTAATTAATCGATCGTGGAAAGCTTTTGTCTTTTCTTTATATATTTTAGCGCTTTCATAAGCTTACTTACGTATTTCTTCTAATTCGTTCAGTTGTTGTTTTCGATTTATACCGGCGGCTATGAAATTGAGGTTTGCATTTTTAATTTCCCATAGGGCTCGATGTTCTAGCTCAACCGGAAGATGACATAATTTCCCATATTCTAACTTATAGGGAGACATGCCGATAGGAGTTTTATACGCTGTACGATATGCCCAAAGTGCGTCGTCTAATCGTGTTGACCAATCTTTCCTATCGGGTCGTACTGGTTTTCTCTAGTATGTGCTTAATTTCCCTATTAGACACTTCTACCTGTCCACTAGTTTGTGGGTGATATGGGGTTGCTATCTTATGGGTTACTCCATAATGCTTTAGTAGTTTGCTAAAGTACATATTCTTGAAATGAGAACCCCCATCACTGATTATGGCTCTAGGGATTCCATGACGAGAAAATATGTTTCGTTTGACAAATTGGCATACTACCTTATGGTCATTAGTCCTTGTGGCTTCGGCTTCTACCCACTTAGAGACATAATCAACTGCCACTAGGATATATTCGAATCCATACGACTTAGGGAAGGGTCCCATGATGTCTATGCCCCACACATCGAAAATCTCTACTATAAAAATTGGTGTCATAGGCATTTGGTCTCGTTTTGAAATACCTCCTATTTGTTGGCATCGTAAGCATGACTTAACAAACTCATAGGAGTCCTTAAAAATAGTCGGCCAAAAGAATCCACTTTGTAAGATTCGATGACCTGTGTTTTTAGCACTAAAATGACCTCCACATGCATACGAGTGACAGTGATTTAGAATGTCATAATGCTCATTGTCTGGAACACATCGCCGGATAATCTGATCTACTCCTATTTTGAACAAATTCGGCTCCTCCCAAATGTACTGTTTAGTTTCAGAGAAGAAATACTTTCTTTGATGTGAGTTCCAGTGGCCTGGGATTTTTTCTGTGACAAAATAGTTTACTAAGTTAGCAAACCTAGGCACCTTTGCGATGAAAAGTAATTGTTCATCTGGGAAATTGTCCCGAATGGAATCCAGCATATCAGTGGTGATAGCTGGCAATCTCGATAGATGGTCGGCTACTACATTTTCTGAGCCCTTTTTGTCTCGGATTTCTAAATCAAATTCTTGTAGTAACAGTATCCAACGAATTAGCCGTGGCTTAGCATCTTTCTTAGCCAAGAGGTGTCGTAAGGCACTGTGATCGGAATACACAATTACCTTAGCCCCCCAGACATAAGATCTAAATTTATCTAGCGCATATACTACTGCAAGCAATTCTTTTTCAGTTGTTGTGTAATTAATTTGAGCTTCAGAGAATGTTTTGCTTGCATAGTATATTACCACAGGTTTTTATCCACTCTTTGACCAAGGACGGCACCTACTGCGTGATCACTTGCGTCGCACATGATCTCAAAGGGCTGAGACCAATCAGGTGATTGCAGAATTGGTGCCTCCGTGAGCTTAACTTTTAATGTATCAAACGCCTCTATACATTCTTTATCAAAGTTGAATGGTGCGTCCTTAAGGAGAAGGTTACATAAGGGATTGGTTATGGCACTAAAGTCTTTTATGAACCTTCTATAGAAACCTGCATGTCCTAGAAAAGAACGAATTCCCTTAATATTAGTAGGCGGTGGTAATGATGAAATTATTTGTATTTTAGCTCTATCAACCTCCATTCCCCTTTCAGAAACTATGTGTCCTAAGACTACTCCCTCTTTAACCATAAAATGACTTTTCTCCCAGCTTAATACCAAATTGGTCTCGGTACATCGCTTGACAACTTTTTCTAAATGAGAGAGATACCCTTCGAATGACTTATCAAATATAGAAAAGTCGTCCATGAAGATTTCAAGAGACCCTCCGACCATGTCTGAAAATATAGCCATCATACATCATTGAAATGTGGCCGGAGCGTTACATATTCCAAATGGCATTCTTCGGTAGGCAAATGTGCCATACGGAGACGTAAATGTCGTCTTATCTTGATCTTCTGGGTGTATCGGGATTTGGTTAGACCCCGAATAGCCATCTAAGAAGCAATAGAATTTTTGCCCTGCTAATTTCTCTACTATTTGTTCGATGAATGGCAAAGGGAAATGGTCCTTAGAGGTTGCGGCATTCAGCTTTTTGTAGTCGATACATACTCTCCACCCTGTTACAGGGCGAGTTGCAATCTTTTCTCCTTCAGGAGTATCGACAACAGTGATTCCAGATTTCTTTGGAACCGTCTGTGTGGGACTGACCCATTGGCTATCTGATATCGGATAGATAATTCCAGCATCTAGCCATTTTAATACTTCCTTCTTCACTACCTCTCTAAGGTTAGGGTTTAGCCTTCTCTGAGCATCTCTACTCGGCTTAGCTGTTGGATCAGTTATGATCCTATGCATACACAGCGTTGGGCTAATCCCCTTAAGGTCTGCTATGGTTCTGCCTACCGCTTCCTTATATCTCGATAAAACGTTTAACAAGGCCTTTTCTTGTGCAGCAGTAAGATCTATTGCGATGATTACAGGCAATGTACTCTCAGGGCCAAGAAAAGCGTATTTGAGATGAGATGGAAGTGGTTTCAACTCTAATTTGGGTGGTTGCTCTAACGATGGTTTTGCTGATGGTGGAAGGTCAGTAGGAAGTTTCTCGATCTTATGTGTCCATGGTGGTTGAGTGAAATCCACTGACTGAACACGTTCAAGTTCGAACTCCTTAGCTTCAGGCATATTATCTAGCTTGTGCTCATTATAGTACAGAAGCAGCTCCACTGGATCTTTACATGTTATTGTTGATAATTGTTGTTGTATTAAATCATCAACTAAGTCGATCATGTAGCACTCGGAGTCCAATGGTGCATTAGGTATATTGTTAAAGACATTAAGTCGGAGTTTGCGATTTCCGAATGCTATGTCTAAGGCACCTGTCCTGCAATTGATCTGGGCATCGATCGTGGCTAAGAATGGACGTCCTAATATAATTGCCGGTTGGCTTTCTTTGTAAGCACTGTCTGAGTCCAACACTAAGAAATCTACTGGATAGTAGAAGTCTTCAACCTTAACAATTACATCAGATAACATCCCCCGTGGTACTTTGGTGGACCTATCTGCTAATTGTAGGATAACATCTGTTGTCTGTAGGGTGCCTAAATCATGTTGGTCAAATAAATTACCGGGTAGAATGTTAACACTCGCCCCTAAGTCTAGAAGTGCTTTTTTAATTTGAATATCGCCGATAGTTACCGGGATCAAGGGTGATCCTGGGTCTTTCAGTTTAGGCGGAAATGAGCTAGTGATAACTGCACTGACTTGTTCAGCGAGGTTGATTTTCTTTGGAAGAGTTATTTTAAATTTTCGTTTCTGAGTACAAAGGTCTTTTAAGAATTTGGCATAAGAAGGGACTTGTTATACAGCTTTGATTAAGGGAATGTTAGTTTTAACTTGATTAAAAATATCCCATAACTCTTCGTTTTTAGGTCCTTTCTTACCATAAGGAAATGATGCCGGATTTTCTAAGGCCGTTGGGTAAGGAGCAATTTCAGTATTGGAACTCCATTCCCCAACTTTAGTCTCGACTGGTTTCTTGGCTTCTACTTCCTTAAAAGTTACTTTCTTAATCTTTGTTTCTACCTTTGACTCCGATCTAGGTGGTTCCTCTTCATAGGCAATTTCTACCCCGTCGTCTGTCTCACTTTCCTTAGGCATTTCTATTTTATTATCTACTTCCTTTCCACTCCTAAGGGTAGTGACTTTGTTAACTTCATTGACTTCGTTGACTTTATATTTCTTTTCCTTGCCATAGTGGTGCGATGGATTAACCGTGGTGTTGCTTGGAAGCTTTCCTTCTTCTCGTTTAGTTAAGGACTCTGCAATTTGTCCCATCTGCCTTCCAAGCATCTCCATAGTTTTCTCTTGAACCGTGGTTTGTTGCTTCAGGAATTCCATAAACTCGGAAAACTCTTTCGAGTTCCCCGACACTGGTCGTGAATCATGTTCTTCTTTAGGGTCTTGGCATTTATAGTATCGATCATCCTTCGTAGCTGAGGTCGATCCATATTGGAAATCTCGGTTTTTGTTGACGAGGTTGCTCATATCTTGGCTTCGGGGGAGCATCATTGTCTTGATTATCCCTCCAACTAAAGTTCGGGTGTTTTCTCCATCCCGGATTGTAGGTCTCCGAGTATGGGTTCTCCCGTTCTCTTCGTTGCCGAAAACCAAAAGCTTCATTCACATACTCTTCGTGGGCAAAGGATGTGGGCAATTCTCAGTTGGATGAGAAAGGTCTCCACAAGTGACGCAGCAGACCCGTGCCACTGTAGCCTTTCTCATTCCTTTCATCAACAAGTCCCTCTATTTGCTTAGTTCGGACATATCAGATTTAACTTCCTTCTTGCATGCGTTGTCTACGCCCATAACTTGGACACCAACACTACTATCTGAACCCGCTTGGACTTTTAAACATTTACTTAACTAGGTTAATAATTCCCAGGCTTCGTCATCTTCCTTAGCTAAAAAGGTTCCGCCTGAGGCGGCGGTAATCATATTCCTACTTTCTTGACTAACCCCATCAAAGAAGGTCTTAATTAACATCCATTTAGGAATTTCATGGTGAGGGCATGTTCTTAGTAATTCATTTAACCTATTAAAGGCAACGTGGAATTGTTCTCCTATTTTATGTTTAAATCCAGTTATTTCTTTACATTTTTCTATAGTTTTGCTAATTGGGTAATATTATGTTAGAAATTCTTTTTTCATTTCATCCCAGTTAGTTATACTATCAGTGGGAAGTGACACAAACCCGTTTTTCGCTCGTTTCTTCAAGGAGAAAGGAAAGAGTCTGAGTTTTAGTGCATATACGGTCATTCCCCTAACGTGATTGGCCTTATATATGGCGATAAATTCGGCTAAGTGCTCATACGGTTCTTCGCTTGGTGCTCCGCGAAAAACGGGTTAGATGCTAAATAGCTGTGGCCTAATTTCAGGTTCATTCTCATTAATTGGGTAGAGAATGGGTGATGGATCAGGGATATCACCCGACCTATAATGGGATTCTACAGTTCTACGGTCTCCCATTGGTCTTTGGTTTTGTTGGATGTCGACAAGAACGTTATCGACGTTCTCGTCTTCTGAATTAATTTTTTCTTCTTCCATGTTTACTTTATGAGCAATATTTTCAATTTCGTTTGCTTGAGTTGTGGCTCGCCTATTAGATCTAGCAGTTTTTTCGATTTCTGGATCAAACTTTAAAGGTGAAATTCTACCAGAATATCGCGTGTGCATAAACCTATGAGGGCTAGATGAAGAACTAGAATTAGATACTTTCTTTTTGGTGAGAATCGATGCTTGCGCCACGATTCACTTTTTCTTAACAACACTAAGGCAAAAATTAAAGCTTAAAAACTAATTAAATAGAATAATAGCAAAATAAATAACTTTTAACTAAATTAAATAAGCAAATTAAAGCAAATAAGCAAATAAATTGAGATTAACTAAATTAACTAAATTACTCTAGAAAAATTAAGTAACTAAACTAAGCTAATTACTAAATACGTGATTTAAGCGCAACCGCTCCCCGGCAACGGCGCCAAAATTTGATGCCCCGTCAAAAATACCACTAAATACCTTAGAAGCTAGGGTAAGTAGGGATCGTATCCACAGAGAGCGAGAGGTTAAACACACGTATTCGAGCGACTAGCGTTGTAATTTAATTAATTTGAAAAGATTGATTGATTTGTAAAAAGGTGATTACTTGATTTATAAAATTAACTACTTACGTGATTTGTGAAAAGAAAACTTAATGAAATTGTTTGATTAAATAAAATACGAAGATAACCATTCCCGGATTCCACACTTCACTTTGTAATTAATTTATAAAAACGATGTAAAGATTACATAGACATAATCTTTGTTATAATTATTATTAGAATCGTTACGTGATCTTGGGCATAGCGCGTGACACGTTTGATTACTCGCTTAATTAAATAAATGACTCGGCACGAATAATAAAATATCAACTAACTATCTTGTGAAACGCAACAAAATAAATAACAATCATTCGTTTACATTCTAAACATAATTAATAAAACCATGCAAACATAAAGTAATCGTTCGTAAAATTAAACACTTTGCGTTGTGCTTCCTCCGAGAATGATTATGATGAGACTAGCCGGACATTGTTGGTGCAATACTCCAGAGTTGTGTATCCATCTTCATAGCCAATGTCGTAGCTTGGTTCGTGTGCTCTTCGTACTTATGTTCGCTCAAACGGGGTCCTTTTCCTTAACTTTTTTCCAAACAACGGTCTCTTTTTCAAAACTCTGACTTTGTATTTATTGGAGAAGCTGGAAAAACCCTAAAAACGGCTGATAATTATTTTAATGGGTTGGGCGCAGCCGTAGGCGCAGGCCTGCGCCCCCCCCCCCCCCCCTGCACCTGTCTGTAAAAATCCGTATTTTGTGAATTAATTTCTTCTACTGAGCACTTGGTCTGGGCGCAGGGCTGCGCCCCTCTCTGCGCCTGGCTTTGAAAATTTGTCCTTTTTTCGCCAATTTAGACCAGATTTTATTTACCTGTACAAGCACAGAATTTGTTCAATAGTAGCACCTTCTACGACATTTTCTTTCTAAAAACAACCCTTTTATATCTAATAAACATGATAAATTATAACCCGATCAGTTTCCATCAGAACTATACACTGTTCATTCGAAATTCGGTCCATCCGATTTTCAGTCCATCCGAATTTGTTCAATAAAAATTCGGTCCATTACTTATTTCACTGTTCATCCGAACTTCACACCATCCGAAGTCAACTATTTATCCGAAATTCAGACCATCCGAACTCAATTCTTCATTTGAATTTCTGATTATCCGAATTCAGTTTCCACCCTCAAGATCTCTTTCTTTTACATCAACACTCTCAACCATGTCTTGTGAGGCACTTGTCCTAGGATCTGAGAACAGACCACCTGTTCCATATCCTGATGAATACGAGCAGTGGAAGTCCAGATTTCTTAAATTTATTGATATGCAACCCAATTGCAATCTTATGCTCCAATCCATTCCCGAAGGCCCGGTCATCTATTATCGAGAAATTGCTGTCAAACCTGAAGCTGACCCACCTGTTCTCGCATCTAAAGTTGAACGTGAACCTGCGAGTGAGGCAGAGAGAGACAGGCAACATGCAGACAAAAGGGCCGAATATCTAATCTGTCAAGCCCTTCCCACTGATATCCTTGTCGGTGTTGACAGCAATATGTCTGCCAAACAAATGTAGGATGTACTAGAAGTTCAAATGTTGGGGGCTGACTTAGACACCAAAGCTAAGATTGAGGAGGCAAAGGCCAACTTCACTGAGTTCAGGGCCAAAGACGGGGAGTCACTGCAGGCCACTTTCACCAGATTCTGTGCGTTACTGAACGAGCTAAACAAACTGCACATTAAGAAAGACAAGGATGACATCAACATCAAGTTCTTTGCTGCTTTAGCCCCTAAATGGCAAGTTGCATCCCGAGCCACTAGACGAGTGTTGGACATTCCAAATGTGTCCGTTGATATGGTTTTCAAGGAGCTGAAAAAGTATCAGGGAGATGTCGACTAATAAAAGCAGATGGCTAATCAGCTAGCATCCTTATTACTCTCTGCAAACACAGACATCAAACCCACAGATTCACTGGCCCTTATCTCCAACAAGAACCTATCTACTGCAACCTATGCTAAGGGTTCCTCCTCATATCAGTGTCAATATGCTTCACCCCCGCGAAAACCTTATGATGAAGAAGAAGCATCAATTCAGGAACAGATTGCCTTATGGACTAATCGTCTTCAACAGAGACATTTCTCTAATAAGACTAACAATCAGCTTCGCTATGACACCGGCCCGCGGAGGTATTCTGATGATAGGCGGGATGACAGACGTGATGACAGGAGATATGAATATCGCAGAGATGATAGGAGGGATGAATATAGGAGAGATGACTATATAGATGACCGGCGCTAAGATGACTGACGAGACTATCGGGATGACAACCGTTATGAAAGCCGAGACGATAGAAGGGAAGATCAAAGAGACGATAGACGAGATTATAATCGTCGGGATGATCGTTGAGAGGATCACAGGAATGAGAGACGAGACGATCGAAGGGACTATGATCATTGAGACAACAGGAGGGATGACAACCGCGAACAACGCCGTGCCGATAAAAGGCTGGTTGAAAGGAGTAATGAAAAGCCAAGAGCCAGAGAGCCAAAAAGGAATGACGAACGTGTCACACCCTGTTACCCAGGTTGGCAACGAAGCGTGACGTCCTGGGAGCATAACCATAATCATAATGAACGACCACTATATGGATGTTTTCAAAATACATCGATATAACTTCAAAATATAGAATTATTTTACAAAGCCCAAAAATGATAAAGAGTAGTTCGCAAGATACATAGATTTAAATACATAATTAAATAAACCAAAATAATGCAAATAAATCTCCGATGGTTTGAAAATTTATGCGACTCCAAAAGTACGGAAGCCTTTGAAATACTTCCGATGCGGTGCACTTGCCTTAATTTACTGAATATACACGCTAAAATACATCAGCAAAATTGTTGGAGAGCTCATAGGTTTACACGTAAATATGACTTGTATGGACATCAACAGTGGAGTTTGAATTTATAAATTCATAAATTCCATGTTATGTATTACATAAAAACGATCATGCAACCGAAACATAATTATGAGTTTGCCCTGTGCAGTATTCCCATACGTAATACTGTAATGTTAAATATATATGCATTCCACCGTTAGACGATAAGACTAACCCGAATGGGGGACATGACTCCCGATAGATATATCCACAATATATTCGCGCTTACAAATAAATGTAACTAACGGTTCATGATTTGAGGGCTGATGGAACCACATGTGTAATACATAATAGAAATTATGTAGTTTCCGTGTTCGTATGAAGATGTAGCACATATTTCAACCCCAAAACATAACAGTGTGAAAATAGGGGCTACGAAGACTCACTTAGAGTGTGATGGCAAAATATGCGCGTAAATTGCAAGTTTGCGCTCATTGATGGGTGATGAACCGGATGTGATTAACCAAACCCTAAATGATATAAGGGACTTAATAATCTCTCATATGTGATAATATGTATATATCAAGGTTTTATGTCTTAAATCACCCAACATTACAAGTTTATAAATAAAACTCACTTAAACGTCAATTATATATATATATATATATATATATATATATATATATATATATATATATATATATATATATATATATATATATATATATATATATATATATGTTGTAGGTCCCGAAAGGTTCCCAAAGTATATAGTAATAAACTGTAGAGGGGGGGTGAATACAGTACTTTAAAAACTACACACCCTTTTTCTCAATGTTTGTATGTATTATCAACAAATGTTAATTACAAACAAGCTTGACTGCGGAATTGTTCAAGCTGAGATGACAGAATACAACAGTATGGTTTCTAGTCTAAGACACACTCAAACTAGATTACAATGAACACACTCACTAAGATGCACTCACTGTGTTTTACAAGACTTAAGGAACAGCTTAGGTAAATCAGCTTAGACACACAGATGCTGGTTTACAGAAGACTTGCATGCATGAATATCACACTTGCACGTTCACTCTTGGTTTAAGCACTTAGCTTTCTTCACTTTCTTTCTGACCTTGGAAGCTTCCTTTTATACTCACTTAGAGGATCTAAGAGAAACATCTTCATTGGACGGAATGAAAAAGGAGAAGTCTTGTTTGAAAAGACAATATAACTTTTCTGCACTTTTCTGAAAAGCAGACTTGCCTTCTCTTGTGCAGAACTTTTGTCTTTTTACTTTCTACTGTTGCATTGCCTTTAACCATTTTAGGAATGTCAACTTTGCGTCTTTCTTCCTTGTAAAGGCCTATTTTGATATAAGAAAAAGGTCTGTCACCCTTTTTCAAATATCCGTTTGTCTTCATGTAACAGAACAGCTTGGGCAGGCTGAGCGGTTCTGCTTTCCACTTTGTCTTCAACTGTGTAAACTGATCTGGTAGTTAAAAACAATACATGATGACTTGGAAACAAATTCCATAAAGTGTTTAGCCTGTTCACAAAGAACAGGTTCTGTTCACAAAGAACAGAACATTTTTAAAAATGCCCAAGCTGCTCAACAGTGTAGAGCAGCGTAGACAGTTTATGTCCAGCCTGATCAGCAGACTGAGCAGCTTGGACAAACTGTCTTGGTTGCAACACATGCAACATATAGAACAGCTTTAGACTGATATTGCAAATCATTTTCAGGTTTCAATAAGGCATATAACAGGCCTTAAATTCAACCTTCAAATGCATCAACAGGTTTGATTATAAAATCTCCCCCTCAGATATAGAACAGGTTTGACTGAGGCCTTTTTGTGCCTAACAATCTCCCCCTATTTGCAATAACCAGTCCAAGCTGGTCTTGTCAAAAATCACTATATATTTTTACAGTACATTTGCTGAAATAAAATTACAACATTACAGTAAAGTAAAAGATCAGTTTATATATACACTGATTCTTGACTATACTTGAACAACATATGTTCTTACAAAAGTACAACTAATGTGCTAATGTATTTTACAACTAATGTAAAAATAAAAAATTACAACTAATGTAATTGTGTACAACTAATGTACAGAATGTACAACTAATGTACAAGATTTGGACTGTTTGAGACGGGAGCAGATAATGGCAAGCCTGTCCAACTGATGGACAGCTTCCATTCTTCACCTACCCAGATGGCAGGTGGTCTTCATTCGACAGGAGGTGGCATCCCTTCTTTGAATCTTTTTACAAGTTCTTCCCTTGTTTCTTCATGTTCTTCAAGTTCAGCTGTAAGAAACATAAAGTTAGAACTTTGGAGCTCACCTCTGTCATAAAAACCTTTCAGCTCTTCCCAGACAGCTGCTCTCCATTGGCTGGACTGACTGAAGGAGGTGGCAATCCTGAAGGCTGCAAGCTGCTTAAGACCAACTTTGTGTAGGTCAGAAGCTCTTTGAAAACATTTCTTCTGAGATAAGGGATCTACAAAAAATGCCCCTAACTCAGGCTCTTCAATCACTTTGCCATCTTCAAATTCAACCCCTTCAGGCAGGCTGTGGTCAACTCCTTTAATTTCCACAGCATAATCTCCTTGTTCAATCAGCATAAGGAGTTCTTCCAGCTCTGAATCTCTCTTTTTCCTTCTGGCCTTAATTTTAGGGGTTGTCACAGAGACACCCTCTTTGACTTCTTTAGGAATCAGGCCCAACTCACACTCTCTCCATCAGCTTCTTTATGTATGCCCTGATAGTCTTAGCCGTTTCTGACTTAGACTGGCTCAGGGCAACTGCCAGTTCCACCCATTCCCTGTAACCCATTTGAGCCACATCAGCGTGATCATATGATTCCAATTCAGGGCCTGTTGCACCCATCCTTGTGATCTGAAGTTTCCACTGAGTGCCTTTTCTTGATATGGGAACAACTTTGACAATTCCTTCCTTGGCCAGCCTTCTAGTAGCAACATCATGAAATTTCTTTTTGGCCAAGTTGTCAAAATGGAATTTGGCTCTGGCAGAAGGTATTGTTGATTTGGTCACTGAGACCTGAGTACCTTTTTCCACTTCCTTCCCTTTTTCTCCTGCTGATTTCTTGGCAGCTTCCATTATTTTCTTTTGCACCTCCAAGGTAGACATTTTTATTTTCTTTGCTTCTTGGAGGGCAAGAGACTTAGCAGCTTTGGCAGATTGTTCTTCTTTTCTTAACTCTTCCAGAGCCTTAAGCTGTTCTTCCCTAAACTCAAAGTACTTGTGCATAGGGAGGCCCATCTCTTTGGCTCTGGCTTTGTGAAACTGTGTATCTGCCTGTTTCTGCTCAATAGGATCCATAACCGCCTTTTCTTTTCCTTTAGCTGCTGCTTTAGGGACAGGAGCTTCAGGAATATCTTCTTCTTCTTCTTCTTCTTCCTCTGAAAGAATAAGGTGCCTTTTCCTTTTGCTGCTAGGCCTGTCCTCAGGAATGACTTCCTCCCCCTTAGACTGAGCAGGGTTTGGAGAGCCAGCCTGAGTAGGCATAGCAGCTTGGGAAGCACCTTCAGCTGCACCTGTTACTGCTGGTTGATCAGTTTGGGTTGCAGACACTGGTATCTCCTTAGGAGAAGGAATCTTTTCCCCCTTAGACTTAGTCTTCGAGGCAGATGATTTCTCCCCCTTTGAAGGAGATGATGCAGCGACTTCAACCCCTGGTCTGCCTGAAGACACAAAGTCAGCAGGCTTGCCAGCAGGTTTGGAAGGTTTAGGACCGACAAGGCTGTGCACTAAGTAAGCCAAGTTGTCCTTCACCTCACCAAGTTGGGAAAGACAGTTTTGAAGAGAAGAAGATTGGGAATCAGCAAAAGTGGTCAGCTTAACAATGTTGTCTCTATCAGAAGCTGTGAACAGCAAACTTTGGAGCTGTGCAAGATGAAGTTCAAGAGAATCTTGCACATCAGCAAGGTTTGATGACACAGAATTTGATAGAGAGCCCATAAGAGTGTTCAGGCTGGCCAATGTAGAAGGAAGGGTAGTATTACAAGAAGTGAGGAGAGAGGACAGCTGTTGAGAAATGGCTGTCATAGAGGACACAGAGTCCTGTTGTGAGGAGAGGATAGAGGAAAGAGAGTTGGATACATTTTGCAGCTGTGCAGTGAGTGCAAGCAGCTGTGGAGAGTGGTCAGCTTGTGGAGTAACTGGGAAGGATTCTTTAAACGTATCAAAGAATCCTTTGAGCTGCTCAGACACAGAGTCTGAGATTATGGATGGTAGGGAGTGCATGGTATGTTCCAAAGAACCAACTTTGTTGGTCAGCAATGAAAGCTGATCCTTCAAAGGCAGGTCTTTGGGAGATGGTGGTGTATGGGTGGACTGTTTGGAGTGAGTAGATGGAGAAGATGATGATGAGGCTGGTGTTTGAGGATGAGAGGGAGAAGGAAGAGAAACTTTGGACAATAGTTCCATAGCCTGGGCAAAAGTAAGGTGGCCCAGGTTAGAGGGATCAAGGGGTCCTTCAGCAGCGGCTGTAGCGGCATCATTAGGAGAAGGGGATGATGTTTGGGGCCTCTCAGATGCTGCTTGTGTTGCAGCACCCTCATGAAGACCAGTGGTGGTTCCCTCTGCAGTGCCTTGGTCTAAAGGCACCTCATCATGGGGAGTTGGGATATGCATTTCAACATCAGCAGTGGTGAAACCTGCTGATGGAATTTGCATTGAGGGATCAGCCTCACCAGAGGGATGGTATGATCCCTGAGGTTCATCAGCTTGTGTTGTTGGTCCCTCAGCAGCTGTTTGGTGTTGAACAGCTGAATCATGGGGAACAGAAGTTTGAGGCTGAGCTGCTGATTGGTCTATATCAGCAGCGTGGGCACCTCGTGCAGACTCAGGGTGTAAGGAGATATGAGTGGGGGACAGTGTGGACTCAGTGTGGAGTGGAGAGGGCTCCTGTCTTTCAATATCCTCAGCCTGTTGGGAGGCTGGGATAGTTGATGTGGGTATCTCCATTTGTACAACTGGTTCCTGTTGGGAGGAACCAGAGGGTCTAGGCTGACTCAAGGGTGACTCAGGCTGGAGTGAAGCAGGCTCCAAATGAGCTGAACCTTCTCCCAAAATAGGAGAGGCAGCGTGGGTTGCTTCTTTTACAACTGAACCCTGTTGAGAGGGAACAGAGGAGACTGTTTTCTGGGCTGATTTCTTTTTGGCTAATGATTTTCTTTGATAACGGATGGATGATGTGGGTGATTGTGGAGAGGAGAGGGGAGCTGTTTGGACTGGATGGGAGACTGGGTCAGGAACAGTGGGGCTGGACTGTTCCATAGTCTCTTGTGCCACAGAGGCACCAGCCACAAAGGCTTCAGGCTCAACAAATGAGCCAGGGTGAGGAATCTGCTCTTCCTCAGCCACAGAGGCTAAGGGAGCAGACTCAGCCTGAGCTGTTTTGGCCTTCTTTTTAGCAGGCCCAGCTTCAGCTGCCATGGTCCTTTTCACAAGCTTGGACCTGGCTTTGGATTTTCCAGTGGGAGCAGCAGTGACTGGATCCACCCTCACAGCAGAGGGTCCTTCCACTAAA
>JAANYP010000159.1:0-20391 GCA_020465985.1 Centrapalus pauciflorus
TTTGCGTGACTATGGTCCATGCAATGGCCACTTTATTTTTATTTGTGTGTGGCTGATTGCAACCATTTGGTCAAACAAGGAGTGTGTTTTTGTGGGCTTTGGTCACATAAAATTATGCCGAATGTTGTCGTAGGTGTTAAAAAGTGTGACCATATGCTCTTTTTAGTATGGTAAACTTTGTATTTTGTGTGACTATTGTCCATGCAATGGCCACTTTATTTTTACTTTTGTGTGGCTGATTGCAACCATTTGGTCACACAACGAGTGTGTTGTTGTGGGTTTTGGTCACATAAATATATGTCAAATGTGGCCGTAGGTGTTAAAAAGTGTGAACATATGATCTTTTAAGTGAGGTAAACATGTATTTTGTGTGACAATTGTCCATGCAATGACCACTTTATTTTTATGTGTGTGTGGCTGATTGCAACCATTTGGTCACACAACGAGTGTGTTGTTGTGAGCTTTGGTCACATAAAATTATGTCAAATGTGGCCGTAGGTGTTAAAAAGTGTGACAATTGTCCATGCAATGGCCACTTTGTTTTTATGTGTGTGTGGCTGATTGCAACTATTTGGTCACACAACGAGTGTAGTGTTGTGGGTTTGGTCACCTAAAATTATGCCAAATGTGGCCGTAGGTGTTATAAATTGTAAACCTATGCTCTTTTAAGTGAGGTAAACTTGTAATTTGTGAGACTATTGTCCATGCAATTGCGACTTTATTTTTATGTGTGTGTGGCCGATTGCAACCATTTGGTCACACAATGAGTGTGTTGTTGTGGGCTTTGGTCAAATAAAGTTATGCCAAATTTTGTCGTAGGTGTTAAAAAGTGTGACTATATGCTCTTTTAAGTGAGGTAAACTTGTATTTTGTGTGACTATGGTCCATGCAATGACCACTTTATTTTTATTTGGGTGTGGCTGATTGCAACCATTTGGTCACACAACGAGTGTGTTGTTGTGGGCTTTGGTCACATAAAATTATTCCAAATGTGGTCGTAGGTGTTAAAAATTGTGACCACATGCTCTTTTAAGTGAGGTAAACTTGTATTTTGTGTGACTATGGTCCGTGCAATGACCACTTTATTTTTATTTGTGTGTGGCTGATTGCAACCATTTGGTCACACAAGGAGTGTGTTTTTGTGGACTTCGGTCACATAAAATTATGCCGAATGTTGTCGTAGGTGTTAAAAAGTGTGACCATATGCTCTTTCTAGTATGGTAAACTTGTATTTTGTGTGACTATTGTCCATGCAATGGCCACTTTATTTTTATTTTTGTGTGGCTGATTGCAACTATTTGGTCACAAAACGAGTGTGTTGTTATGGGCTTTTGTCATATAAAATTATGTCAAATGTGGTCGTAGGTGTTATAAATTGTGACCATATGCTCTTTTAAGTGAGGTAAACTTGTAATTTGTGTGACTATTGTCCATGCAATGGCCACTTTATTTTTATGTGTGTGTGGCTTATTGCAACCATTTGGTCACACAACGAGTGTATTGTTGTGGGCTTTGGTCACCTAAAATTATGCCAAATGTGGTCGTAGGTGTTATAAATTGTGACCATATGCTCTTTTAAGTGAGGTAAACTTGGAATTTGTGTGACTATTGTCCATGCGATGGCCACTTTATTTTTATGTGTGTGTGGCTGATTGCAACCATTTGGTCACACAACGAGTGTGTTGTTGTGGGCTTTGGTCACATAAAATTATGCCAAATTTGGTCGTAGGTGTTAAAAAGTGTGACCATATGCTCTTTTAAGTGAGGTAAACTTGTATTTTGCATGACAATGGTCCATGTAATGACCAATTTATTTTTATTTGTGTGTGGCTGATTGCAACCATTTGGTCACACAACGAGTGTGTTGTTGTGGGCTTTGGTCACATAAAATTATTCCAAATGTGGCCGTAGGTGTTAAAAATTGTGACCATATGGTCTTTCAAAATTGAGGTAAACTTGTATTTTGTGTGACTATGGTCAATGCAATGACCACTTTATTTTTATTTGTGTGTGGCTGATTGCAACCATTTGGTCACACAAGGAGTGTGTTTTTGAGGGCTTTGGTCACATAAAATTATGCCGAATGTTGTCGTAGGTGTTAAAAAGTGTGACCATATGCTCTTTTTAGTATGGTAACTTTGTATTTTGTTGTGACTATTGTCCCATGCAATGGCACTTTACCTTTATTATTTTTGTGGTGGCTGATTTGCATAAACCATTTGGTCCACACAACGAGTGTGTTGTTGTGGGTTTTGGTCACATAAATATATGTCAAATGTGGCCGTAGGTGTTAAAAAGTGTGAACATATGATCTTTTAAGTGAGGTAAACTTGTATTTTGTGTGACAATTGTCCATGCAATGACCACTTTATTTTTATGTGTGTGTGGCTGATTGCAACCATTTGGTCACACAACGAGTGTGTTGTTGTGAGCTTTGGTCACATAAAATTATTTCAAATGTGGCCGTAGGTGTTATAAAGTGTGACAATTGTCCATGCAATGGCCACCTTATTTTTATGTGTGTGTGGCTGATTGCAACCATTTGGTCACACAACGAGTGTATTGTTGTGGGCTTTGGTCACCTAAAATTATGCCAAATGTGGCCGTAGGTGTTATAAATTGTGACCATATGCTCTTTTAAGTGAGGTTAACTTGTATTTTGTGTGACAATTGTCCATGCAATGACCACTTTATTTTTATGTGTGTGTGGCTGATTGCAACCATTGGGTCACACAACGAGTGTGTTGTTGTGGGTTTTGGTCACATAAAATTATGCCAAATGTGGCCGTAGGTGTTAAAATTTTTGACCATACGCTCTTTTAAGTGAGGTAAACTTGTATTTTGTGTGACTATTGTCCAAGCAATAGCCACTTTATTTTAATTTGTGTTTGGCTGATTGCAACTATTTGGTCACACAACGAGTGTGTTGTTGTGGGCTTTGGTCACATAAAATTATGCCAAATTTGGTCGTAAGTGTTAAAAAGTGTGACCATATGCTCTTTTAAGTGAGGCAAACTTGTATTTTGCGTGACTATGGTCCATGCAATGACCACTTTATTTTTATTTGTGTGTGGCTGATTGCAATCCTTTGGTCACACAACGAGTTTGTTGTTCTGGGCTTTGGTCACATAAAATTAATCCAAATGTGGTCGTAGGTGTTAAAAATTGTGACCATATACTCTTTTAAGTGAGGTAAACTTGTATTTTGCGTGACTATGGTCCATGCAATGGCCACTTTATTTTTATTTGTGTGTGGCTGATTGCAACAATTTGGTCAAACAAGGAGTGTGTTTTTGTGGGCTTTGGTCACATAAAATTATGCCGAATGTTGTCGCAGGTGTTAAAAAGTGTGACCATATGCTCTTTTTCGTATGGTAAACTTTGTATTTTGTGTGACTATTGTCCATGCAATGGCCACTTTATTTTTACTTTTGTGTGGCTGATTGCAACCATTTGGTCACACAACGAGTGTGTTGTTGTGGGTTTTGGTCACATAAATATATGTCCAAAATGTGGGCCGTAGGTGTTAAAAAAAAAGTGTGAACATATGATTTTTAAGTGAGAGTTAAACTGTTATTTTGTGTGACAAATATGTCCATGCAATGAAACATTTATTTATGTGTGTGGACATGAATTTGTCAAACCATTATTGGTCACAACAACGAGTGTGTTGTTGGTGAGCTTTGGTCAGCATAAAATTATGTCAAATGTGGCCAGTAGGTGTTAAAGATGTGACAATTGTCCATGCAATATGGCCACTTTATTTTTTAATGTGTGGATGTGGCTGATTGCAAACTAATTCACACAACGAGTGTATTGTTGTGGGCTTTGGTCACCTAAAATTATGCCAAATGTGGCCGTAGGTGTTATAAATTGTGACCATATGCTCTTTTAAGTGAGGTTAACTTGTATTTTGCGTGACTATGGTCCATGCAATGACCACTTTATATTTATTTGTGTGTGGCTGATTGCAACCATTTGGTCACACAACGAGTGTGTTGTTGTGGGCTTTGGTCACATAAAATTATGCCAAATGTGGCCGTAGGTGTTAAAATTTTTGACCATACGCTCTTTTAAGTGAGGTAAACTTGTATTTTGTGTGACTATTGTCCAAGCAGTAGCCACTTTATTTTAATTTGTGTTTGGCTGATTGCAACTATTTGGTCACACAACGAGTGTGTTGTTGTGGGCTTTGGTCACATAAAATTATGCCAAATTTGGTCATAAGTGTTAAAAAGTGTGACCATATGCTCTTTTAAGTGAGGCAAACTTGTATTTTGCGTGACTATGGTCCATGCAATGACCACTTTATTTTTATTTGTGTGTGGCTGATTGCAATCCTTTGGTCACACAACGAGTTTGTTGTTCTGGACTTTGGTCACATAAAATTAATCCAAATGTGGTCGTAGGTGTTAAAAATTGTGACCATATACTCTTTTAAGTGAGGTAAACTTGTATTTTGCGTGACTATGGTCCATGCAATGGCCACTTTATTTTTATTTGTGTGTGGCTGATTGCAACAATTTGGTCAAACAAGGAGTGTGTTTTTGTGGGCTTTGGTCACATAAAATTATGCCGAATGTTGTCGCAGGTGTTAAAAAGTGTGACCATATGCTCTTTTTCGTATGGTAAACTTTGTATTTTGTGTGACTATTGTCCATGCAATGGCCACTTTATTTTTACTTTTGTGTGGCTGATTGCAACCATTTGGTCACACAACGAGTGTGTTGTTGTGGGTTTTGGTCACATAAAATTATGTCAAATGTGGCCGTAGGTGTTAAAAATTGTGACCATATGCTCTTTTAAGTGAGGTAAACTTGTAATCTGTGTGACTATTGTCCATGCAATGGCCACTTTATTCTTATGTGTGTGTGGCTGATTGCAATCATTTGGTCACACAACAAGTGTGTTGTTGTGGGCTTTGGTCACATAAAATTATGCCAAATATGGCCGTACGTGTTAAAAATTGTGACCATATGCTCTTTTATGTGAGGTATACTTGTATTTTGTGTGACTATTGTCCTTGCATTTGCCACTTTATTTTTATGTGTGTGTGGCTGATTGCAACCATTTGGTCATGCAACGAGAGTGTTGTTGTGGGCTTTGGTCACATAAAATTATCTCAAATGTGGCCGTAGGTGTTAAAAAGTGTGACAATTGTCCATGCAATGGCCACTTTATTTTTATGTGTGTGTGGCTGATTGCAACCATTTGGTCACACAACGAGTGTAGTGTTGTGGGTTTGGTCACCTAAAATTATGCCAAATGTGGCCGTAGGTGTTATAAATTGTAAACCTATGCTCTTTTAAGTGAGGTAAACTTGTAATTTGTGAGACTATTGTCCATGCAATTGCGACTTTATATTTATGTGTGTGTGGCCGATTGCAACCATTTGGTCACACAACGAGTGTGTTGTTGTGGGCTTTGGTCAAATAAAGTTATGCCAAATTTGGTCGTAGGTGTTAAAAAGTGTGACTATATGCTCTTTTAAGTGAGGTAAACTTGTATTTTGTGTGACTATGGTCCATGCAATGACCACTTTATTTTTATTTGGGTGCGGCTGATTGCAACCATTTGGTCACACAACGAGTGTGTTGTTGTGGGCTTTGGTCACATAAAATTATTCCAAATGTGGTCGTAGGTGTTAAAAATTGTGACCACATGCTCTTTTAAGTGAGGTAAACTTGTATTTTGTGTGACTATGGTCCGTGCAATGACCACTTTATTTTTATTTGTGTGTGGCTGATTGCAACCATTTGGTCACACAAGGAGTGTGTTTTTGTGGACTTTGGTCACATAAAATTATGCCGAATGTTGTCGTAGGTGTTAAAAAGTGTGACCATATGCTCTCTCTAGTATGGTAAACTTGTATTTTGTGTGACTATTGTCCATGCAATGGCCACTTTATTTTTATTTTTGTGTGGCTGATTGCAACTATTTGGTCACAAAACGAGTGTGATGTTATGGGCTTTTGTCATATAAAATTATGTCAAATGTGGTCGTAGGTGTTATAAATTGTGACCATATGCTCTTTTAAGTGAGGTAAACTTGTAATTTGTGTGACTATTGTCCATGCAATGGCCACTTTATCTTTATGTGTGTGTGGCTTATTGCAACCATTTGGTCACACAACGAGTGTATTGTTGTGGGCTTTGGTCACCTAAAATTATGCCAAATGTGGTCGTAGGTGTTATAAATTGTGACCATATGCTCTTTTAAGTGAGGTAAACTTGGAATTTGTGTGACTATTGTCCATGCGATGGCCACTTTATTTTAATTTGTGTTTGGCTGATTGCAACTATTTGGTCACACAACGAGTGTGTTGTTGTGGGCTCTGGTCACATAAAATTATGCCAAATTTGGTCGTAAGTGTTAAAAAGTGTGACCATATGCTCTTTTAAGTGAGGCAAACTTGTATTTTGCGTGACTATGGTCCATGCAATGACCACTTTATTTTTATTTGTGTGTGGCAGATTGCAATCCTTTGGTCACACAACGAGATTGTTGTTCTGGGCTTTGGTCACATATAGTTAATCCAAATGTGGTCGTAGGTGTTAAAAATTGTGACCATATACTCTTTTAAGTGAGGTAAACTTGTATTTTGCGTGACTATGGTCCATGCAATGGCCACTTTATTTTTATTTGTGTGTGGCTGATTGCAACAATTTGGTCAAACAAGGAGTGTGTTTTTGTGGGCTTTGGTCACATAAAATTATGCCGAATGTTGTCGCAGGTGTTAAAAAGTGTGACCATATGCTCTTTTTCGTATGGTAAACTTTGTATTTTGTGTGACTATTGTCCATGCAATGGCCACTTTATTTTTACTTTTGTGTGGCTGATTGCAACCATTTGGTCACACAACGAGTGTGTTGTTGTGGGTTTTGGTCACATAAAATTATGTCAAATGTGGCCGTAGGTGTTAAAAATTGTGACCATATGCTCTTTTAAGTGAGGTAAACTTGTATTTTGCGTGACTATGGTCCATGCAATGACCACTTTATTTTTATTTGTGTGTGGCTGATTGCAACCATTTGGTCACACAACGAGTGTGTTGTTCTTGGCTTTGGTCACATAAAATTATTCCAAATGTGGTCGTAGGTGTTAAAAATTGTGATCATATGCTCTTTTAAGTGAGGTAAACTTATATTTTGCGTGACTATGGTCCATGCAATGGCCACTTTATTTTTATTTGTGTGTGGCTGATTGCAACCATTTGGTCACACAATGAGTGTGTTTTTGTGGGCTTTGGTCACATAAAATTATGCCGAATGTTGTCGTAGGTGTTAAAAGGTGTGACCATTTGCTCTTTTTAGTATTGTAAAGTTGTATTTTGTGTGGCTATTGTCCATGCAATGGCCACTTTATTCTTATTTTTTTGTGGCTGATTGCAACCATTTGGTCACATAACGAGTGTGTTGTTGTGGGCTTTGGTCACATAAAATTATGCCAAATTTGGTCGTAAGTGTTAAAAAGTGTGACCATATGCTCTTTTAAGTGAGGTAAACTTGTATTTTGCGTGACTATGGTCCATGCAATGACCACTTTATTTTTATTTGTGTGTGGCTGATTGCAACCATTTGGTCACACAACGAGTGTGTTGTTCTTGGCTTTGGTCACATAAAATTATTCCAAATGTGGTCGTAGGTGTTAAAAATTGTGATCATATGCTCTTTTAAGTGAGGTAAACTTATATTTTGCGTGACTATGGTCCATGCAATGGCCACTTTATTTTTATTTGTGTGTGGCTGATTGCAACCATTTGGTCACACAATGAGTGTGTTTTTGTGGGCTTTGGTCACATAAAATTATGCCGAATGTTGTCGTAGGTGTTAAAAGGTGTGACCATTTGCTCTTTTTAGTATGGTAAAGTTGTATTTTGTGTGGCTATTGTCCATGCAATGGCCACTTTATTCTTATTTTTTTGTGGCTGATTGCAACCATTTGGTCACACAACGAGTGTGTTGTTGTGGGCTTTGGTCACATAGAATTATGCCAAATTTGGTCGTAGGTGTTAAAAAGTGTGACCATATGCTCTTTTAAGTGACGTAAACTTGTATTTTGCGTGACTATGGTCCATGCAATGACCACTTTATTTTTATTTGTGTGTGGCTGATTGCAACCATTTGGTCACACAACGAGTGTGTTGTTCTTGGCTTTGGTCACATAAAATTATTCCAAATGTGGTCGTAGGTGTTAAAAATTGTGATCATATGCTCTTTTAAGTGAGGTAAACTTATATTTTGCGTGACTATGGTCCATGCAATGGCCACTTTATTTTTATTTGTGTGTGGCTGATTGCAACCATTTGGTCACACAATGAGTGTGTTTTTGTGGGCTTTGGTCACATAAAATTATGCCGAATGTTGTCGTAGGTGTTAAAAGGTGTGACCATTTGCTCTTTTTAGTATGGTAAAGTTGTATTTTGTGTGGCTATTGTCCATGCAATGGCCACTTTATTCTTATTTTTGTGTGGCTGATTGCAACCATTTGGTCACACAACGAGTGTGTTGTTGTGGGCTTTGGTCACATAAAATTATGCCAAATTTGGTCGTAAGTGTTAAAAAGTGTGACCATATGCTCTTTTAAGTGAGGTAAACTTGTAATTTGTGTGACTATTGTCCATGAAATTGCCACTTTATTTTTATGTGTGTGTGGCTGATTGCAACCATTTGGTCACACAACGATTGTATTGTTGTGGGCTTTGGTCACCTAAAATTATGCCAAATGTGGTCGTAGGTGTTATAAATTGTGACCATATGCTCTTTTAAGTGAGGTAAACTTGTAATTTGTGTGACTATTGTCCATGCAATTGCCACTTTATTTTTATGTGTGTGTGGCTGATTGCAACCATTTGGTCACACAACGAGTGTGTAAACTTGTATTTTGCGTGACTATGGTCCATGCAATGGCCACTTTATTTTTATTTGTGTGTGGCTGATTGCAACCATTTGGTCACACAAGGAGTGTGTTTTTGTGGGGTTTGGTCACATAAAATTACGCCGAATGTTGTCGTAGGTGTTAAAAAGTGTGACCATATGCTCTTTTTAGTATGGTAAACATGTAATTTGTGTGACTATTGTCCATGCAATTGCCACTTTATTTTTATGTGTGTGTGGCTGATAGCAACCGTTTGGTCACACAACGAGTGTGTTGTTGTGGGCTTTGGTCACAAAAAATTATGCCAAATGTGGACGTAGGTGTTAAAAATTGTGACCATATGCTCTTTTAAGTGAGGTAAACTTGTATTTTGTGCGACTATTGTCCAAGCAATAGCCACTTTATTTTTATTTGTGTGTGGCTAATTGCAACCATTTGGTCACAAAACGAGTGTGTTGTTGTGCGCTTTGGTCACATAGAATTATGACAAATTTGGTCGTAGGTGTTAAAAAGTGTGACCATATGCTCTTTTAAGTGAGGTAAACTTGTATTTTGCGTGACTATGGTCCATGCAATGACCACTTTATTTTTATTTGTGTGTGGCTGATTGCAACCATTTGGTCACACAACGAGTGTGTTGTTCTTGGCTTTGGTCAAATAAAATTATTCCAAATGTGGTCGTAGGTGTTAAAAATTGTGATCATATGCTCTTTCAAGTGAGGTAAACTTGTATTTTGCGTGACTATGGTCCATGCAATGGCCACTTTATTTTTATTTGTGTGTGGCTGATTGCAACCATTTGGTCACACAAGGAGTGTGTTTTTGTGGGGTTTGGTCACATAAAATTATGCCGAATGTTGTCGTAGGTGTTAAAAAGTGTGACCATATGCTCTTTTTAGTATGGTAAAGTTGTATTTTGTGTGACTATTCCATGCAATGGCCACTTTATTCTTATTTTTGTGTGGCTGATTGCAACCATTTGGTCACACAACGAGTGTGTTGTTGTGGGCTTTGGTCACATAAAATTATGCCAAATTTGGTCGTAAGTGTTAAAAAGTGGACCATATTGCTCTTTTAAGGAGGTAAACTGTTAATTTGTTGGGGACTATTGTCCATGCAATTGCCACTTTATTTTTATTGTGTGTGTGGGCTGATTTGCAACCATTTGGTCACACAACGAGTGTGTTGTTGTGGGCTTTGGTCACATAAAATTATGCCAAATGTGGCCGTAGGTGTTATAAATTGTGACCATATGCTCTTTTAAGTGAGGTAAACTTGTAACTTGTGTGACTATTGTCCATGCAATTGCCACTTTATTTTTATGTGTGTGTGGCTGATTGCAACCATTTGGTCACAAAACGAGTGTGTAAACTTGTATTTTGCGTGACTATGGTCCATGCGATGGCCACTTTATTTTTATTTGTGTGTGGCTGATTGCAACCATTTGGTCACACAAGGAGTGTGTTTTTGTGGGGTTTGGTCACATAAAATTACGCCGAATGTTGTCGTAGGTGTTAAAAAGTGTGACCATATGCTCTTTTTAGTATGGTAAACTTGTATTTTGTGTGACTATTGTCCATGCAATGGCCACTTTATTTTTATTTTTGTGTGGCTGATAGCAACCATTTGGTCACACAACGAGTGTGTTGTTGTGGGTTTTGGTCACATAAAATTATGTCAAATGTGGCCGTAGGTGTTAAAAAGTGTGAACATATGATCTTTTAAGTGAGGTATACTTGTATTTTGTGTGACAATTGTCCATGCAATGACCACTTTATTTTTATGTGTGTGTGGCTGATTGCAACCATCTGGTCACACAACGAGTGTGTTGTTGTGGGCTTTGGTCACATAAAATTATGTCAAATGTGGCCGTAGGTGTTAAAAAGTGTGACAATTGTCCATGCAATGGCCACTTTATTTTTATGTGTGTGTGGCTGATTGCAACCATTTGGTCACACAAGGAGTGTCTTGTTGTGGGCTTTGGTCACCTAAAATTATGCCAAATGTGGCCGTAGGTGTTATAAATTGTGACCATATGCTCTTTTAAGTGAGGTAAACATGTAATTTGTGTGACTATTGTCCATGCAATTGCCACTTTATTTTTATGTGTGTGTGGCTGATTGCAACCGTTTGGTCACACAACGAGTGTGTTGTTGTGGGCTTTGGTCACAAAAAATTATGCCAAATGTGGACGTAGGTGTTAAAAATTGTGACCATATGCTCTTTTAAGTGAGGTAAACTTGTATTTTGTGCGACTATTGTCCAAGCAATAGCCACTTTATTTTTATTTGTGTGTGGCTAATTGCAACCATTTGGTCACAAAACGAGTGTGTTGTTGTGCGCTTTGGTCACATAGAATTATGACAAATTTGGTCGTAGGTGTTAAAAAGTGTGACCATATGCTCTTTTAAGTGAGGTAAACTTGTATTTTGCGTGACTATGGTCCATGCAATGACCACTTTATTTTTATTTGTGTGTGGCTGATTGCAACCATTTGGTCACACAACGAGTGTGTTGTTCTTGGCTTTGGTCAAATAAAATTATTCCAAATGTGGTCGTAGGTGTTAAAAATTGTGATCATATGCTCTTTTAAGTGAGGTAAACTTGTATTTTGCGTGACTATGGTCCATGCAATGGCCACATCATTTTATTTGTGTGTGGCTGATTGCAACCATTTGGTCACACAAGGAGTGTGTTTTTGGGGGGTTTGGTCACATAAAATTATGCCGAATGTTGTCGTAGGTGTTAAAAAGTGTGACCATATGCTCTTTTTAGTATGGTAAAGTTGTATTTTGTGTGACTATTCCATGCAATGGCCACTTTATTCTTATTTTTGTGTGGCTGATTGCAACCATTTGGTCACACAACGAGTGTGTTGTTGTGGGCTTTGGTCACATAAAATTATGCCAAATTTGGTCGTAAGTGTTAAAAAGTGTGACCATATGCTCTTTTAAGTGAGGTAAACTTGTAATTTGTGTGACTATTGTCCAACCAATAGCCATATTATATTTATTTGTGTGTGGCTGATTGCAACCATTTGGTCACACAACGAGTGTGTTGTTCTGGCTTAGTCACATAAAATTATTCCAAATGTGCGTCGTAGGTGTTAAAAATTTATGACAGTATACTCTTTAAGTGGAGGTAAATTTATTTGCGTGACTATGGGTCATGCATGCCACAATCATTTTATTTCGTGTGTGGCTGATTGCAACCATTTGGTCACACAAGGAGTGTGTTTTTGTGGGCTTTGGTCACATAAAATTAGGCCGAATGTTTGTCGTAGATGTTAAAAAGGGACCATAGCTTTTTTTAGTAATGGAAAGTTGTATTGGTGACTATTGTCCATGCAATGGCCACTGTTATTTGATTTTTGTGTGGCTGATTGCAACCTTGGCCACACAAGAGGTTTGTGTGGGTTTGGTCACATAAAATTATGTCAAGTGGCCGTATGTGTTAAAATGTGGAACATATGATCTTTTAAGTGAGGTAAACTTTATTTTGTGTGACAATTGTCCATGAATGACCACTTTTTTTTTATGTGTGTGTGGCTGATTGCAACCATTTGGTCACACAACGAGTGTGTTGTTGTGGGCTTTGGTTCCATAAAATTATGTCAAATGTGGCCGTAGGTGGTAAAAAGTGTGACAATTGTCCATGCAATGGCCACTTTATTTTTATGTGTGTGTGGCTGATTGCAACCATTTGGTCACACAAGGAGTGTCTTGTTGTGGGCTTTGGTCACCTAAAATTATGCCAAATGTGGCCGTAGGTGTTATAAATTGTGACCATATGCTCTTTTAAGTGAGGTAAACTTGTAATTTGTGTGACTATTGTCCATGCAATTGCCACTTTATTTTTATGTGTGTGTGGCTGATTGCAACCGTTTGGTCACACAACGAGTGTGTTGTTGTGGGCTTTGGTCACAAAAAATTATGCCAAATGTGGACGTAGGTGTTAAAAATTGTGACCATATGCTCTTTTAAGTGAGGTAAACTTGTATTTTGTGCGACTATTGTCCAAGCAATAGCCACTTTATTTTTATTTGTGTGTGGCTAATTGCAACCATTTGGTCACACAACGAGTGTGTTGTTGTGCGCTTTGGTCACACTAGAATTTTGCCAAATTTGGTCGTAGGTGTTAAAAAGTTGACCATATGGCTCTTTTAAGTGAGGTAAACTTGTATTTTGCGTGACTATGGTCCATGCAATGGCCACTTTATTTTTATTTGTGTGTGGCTGATTGCAACCATTTGGTCACACAACGAGTGTGTTGTTCTTGGCTTTGGTCAAATAAAATTATTCCAAATGTGGTCGTAGGTGTTAAAAATTGTGATCATATGCTCTTTTAAGTGAGGTAAACTTGTATTTTGCGTGACTATGGTCCATGCAATGGCCACATCATTTTATTTGTGTGTGGCTGATTGCAACCATTTGGTCACACAAGGAGTGTGTTTTTGGGGGGTTTGGTCACATAAAATTATGCCGAATGTTGTCGTAGGTGTAAAAAAGTGTGACCATATGCTCTTTTTAGTATGGTAAAGTTGTATTTTGTGTGACTATTCCATGCAATGGCCACTTTATTCTTATTTTTGTGTGGCTGATTGCAACCATTTGGTCACACAACGAGTGTGTTGTTGTGGGCTTTGGTCACATAAAATTATGCCAAATTTGGTCGTAAGTGTTAAAAAGTGTGACCATATGCTCTTTTAAGTGAGGTAAACTTGTTTTTTACGTGACTATGGTCCATGCAATGACCACTTTATTTTTATTTGTGTGTGGCTGATTGCAACCATTTGGTAACACAACGAGTGTGTTGTTCTGGGCTTTAGTCACATAAAATTATTCCAAATGTGGTCGTAGGTGTTAAAAATTGTGACCATATACTCTTTTAAGTGAGGTAAACTTGTATTTTTCGTGACTATGGTCCATGCAATGGCCACTTTATTTTTATTTGTGTGTGGCTGATTGCAACCATTTGGTCACACAAGGAGTGTGTTTTTGTGGGCTTTGGTCACATAAAATTACGCCGAACGTTGTCGTAGGTGTTAAAAAGTGTGACCATATGCTCTTTTTAGTATGGTAAACTTGTATTTTGTGTGACTATTGTCCATGCAATGGCCACTTTATTTTTATTTTTGTGTGGCTGATTGCAACCATTTGGTCACACAACGAGTGTGTTGTTGTGGATTTTGGTCACATAAAATTATGTCCAATGTGGCCGTAGGTGTTAAAAAGTGTGAACATATGATCTTTTAAGTGAGGTATACTTGTATTTTGTGTGACAATTGTCCATGCAATGACCACTTTATTTTTATGTGTGTGTGGCTGATTGCAACCATTTGGTCACACAACGAGTGTGTTGTTGTGGGCTTTGGTCACATAAAATTATGTCAAATGTGGCAGTAGGTGTTAAAAAGTGTGACAATTGTCCATGCAATGGCCACTTTATTTTTATGTGTGTGTGGCTGATTGCAACCATTTGGTCACACAACGAATGTATTGTTGTGGGCTTTGGTCACTTAAAATTATGCCAAATCTGGCCGTAGGTGTTATAAATTGTGACCATATGCTCTTTTAAGTGAGGTAAACTTGTAATTTGTGTGACTATTGTCCATGCAATTCCCACTTTATTTTTATGTGTGTGTGGCTGATTGCAACCGTTTGGTCACACAACGAGTGTGTTGTTGTGGGCTTTGGTCACAAATAATTATGCCTAATGTGGACGTAGGTGTTAAAAATTGTGACCATATGCTCTTTTAAGTGAGGTAAACTTGTATTTTGTGTGACTATTGTCCACGCAATAGCCACTTTATTTTTATTTGTGTGTGGCTAATTGCAACCATTTGGTCACACAACGAGTGTGTTGTTGTGCGCTTTGGTCACATAAAATTATGCCAAATTTGGTCGTAGGTGTTAAAAAGTGTGACCATATGCTCTTTTAAGTGAGGTAAACTTGTATTTTGCGTGACTATGGTCCATGCAATGACAACTTTATTTTTATTTGTGTGTGGCTGATTGCAACCATTTGGTCACACAACGAGTGTGTTGTTCTAGGCTTTGGTCAAATAAAATTATTCCAAATGTGGTCGTAGGTGTTAAAAAATGTGACCATATGCTCTTTTAAGTGAGGTAAACTTGTATTTTGCGTGACTATGGTCCATGCAATGGCCACTTCATTTTTATTTGTGTGTGGGTGATTGCAACCATTTGGTCACACAAGGAGTGTCTTTTTGTGGGCTTTGGTCACATAAATTTATGCCGAATGTTGTCGTTGGTGTTAAAAAGTCTGACCATATGCTCTTTTTAGTATGGTAAAGTTGTATTTTGTGTGACTATTGTCCATGCAATGGCCACTTTATTTTTATTTTTGTGTGGCTGATTGCAACCATTTGGTCACACAACGAGTGTGTTGATGTGGGTTTTGGTCACATAAAATTATGTCAAATGTGGCCGTAGGTGTTAAAAAGTGTGACAATTGTCCGTGCAATGGCCACTTTATTTTTATGTGTGTGTGGCTGATTGCAACCATTTGGTCACACAACGAGTGTATTGTTGTGGGCTTTGGTCACCTAAAATTATGCCAAATGTGGCCGTAGGTGTTATAAATTGTGACCATATGCTCTTTTAAGTGAGGTAAACTTGTAATTTGTGTGACTATTGTCCATGCAATTGCCACTTTATTTTTAGGTGTGTGTGGCTGATTGCAACTGTTTGGTCACACAACGAGTGTGTTGTTGTGGGCTTTGGTCACATAAAATTATGCCGAATGTTCTCGTAGGTGTTAAAAAGTGTGACCATATGCTCTTTTAAGTGAGGAAAACTTGTTTTTTACGTGACTATGGTCCATGCAATGACCACTTTATTTTTATTTGTGTGTGGCTGATTGCAACCATTTCGTCACACAACGAGTGTGTTGTTCTGGGCTTTAGTCACATAAAATTATTCCAAATGCGGTCGTAGGTGTTAAAAATTGTGACCATATACTCTTTTAAGTGAGGTAAACTTGTATTTTGCGTGACTATGGTCCATGCAATGGCCACTTTATTTTTATTTGTGTGTGGCTGATTGCAACCATTTGGTCACAAAAGGAGTGTGTTTTTGTGGGCTTTGGTCACATAAAATTACGCCGAATGTTGTCGTAGGTGTTAAAAAGTGTGACCATATGCTCTTTTTAGTATGATAAACTTGTATTTTGTGTGACTATTGTCCATGCAATGGCCACTTTATTTTTATTTTTGTGTGGCTGATTGCAACCATTTGGTCACACAACGAGTGTGTTGTTGTGGGTTTTGGTCACATAAAATTATGTCAAATGTGGCCGTAGGTGTTAAAAAGTGTGAACATATGATCTTTTAAGTGAGTGTAACATCCTCGGATTTAAATTATTGTAATTGGGATAATTAGATGAAGTTTTTGTGTTAAAAGTTAAATTATTAAAAATGTTTCATGTATCTGGATATTTAGAATGTTGGTTGCGATGTTGAGAAATTATGGAGCCTTGGAATTTTGAAATTTAATAATGGAATATTATGAGTTATGATTGTTAGTAAGGATAAAACAAGAACATCAGTTATGTAGTGAACCCCCACGCGGATAAGTGGAGGGGCTAAAGTGTCAATATAAATATACCCAAACCTTGGAATAAAAGACCTCTTTGAGTCTGTCATTCTCATTTTATTTCAAATCTAAGAAGCTCTCTTCTCCTTCTCTCTCTCGCTCTCTACCCACTCTCTCCTCCTAACGTCCAGCCTCCCCCTACGGTACCCACCCCCACGTCCCCGCCCTCTCTCTCTTACCTATCGCCGTCCCCTCTCCTCTCACTCACTCGCCCCCCCTCCTCTCGTTCCCCCGTCCCCTCATTCATCCCTCCACTCACCGCTCCATCTTCCCCACCTTCCCCACCGAATCCCTACGATCCACGCTACAAACTCATATGCTAGAAAGTCTCCTACCATAAATTCTAACTGAAAAAAAAAAAAATCGATTAAGTTGGAAGAATAAATTTCCGTGAGCTTTATATCTGAAAGTGAACAATAAGTTCAAAAGGGTGTTGGAGGTAAGGAACATGTGGTTTCAAGTTTTTTGAAAGTTTTTGTTTTATTGTTTAAAATAAGATACAAAAATTCGGATTTTTTTTAATACTAAAATAAAATGTTGATTGCATGTATGGTGTGTTCTATCAGTGGGATCAAATTGGTTGAACATCATTGAAGCTCCAGAACAAGAATCGTTGGTGAATCGATCCCCGAGGTTGTTAAAATCTGATTTTTTTTTAATTAAGTTTATGTGTGTCATTGAGGTTTTCCCTCATTTGTGGTCATTGTTGTTTTGGACGAATTAGAATGTTTTATTAGTAAGGAAAATGTTGTTTAGAAACATTCAATATATGTTTATATAACCTTATTTTTTCAGTTTTGCAATGTGGGCGGAAATCGAAATTTGGAAAATTTTTTAAGTAAACCCGTAGGTCACGAAATGCAGAAATGAATGGGTCCGACTTGACATCGGCGAGTTCACCAAAAACAGATGTGAAAATGCAAGCTTCAAAAATTCTAAGTGGTGGATCCGAAATTCCGTTTAGTGGACACGAATTCGGATGAGAGAACCCCACGAAATAGAACTGGGACCGAAAACAATAAGAAACCGAACTCGGAATGGGACCCGAATTCGATGGGTCAACGTTGAATTTCGGGTGGATCCGAATCCCCGGGTGCCGGCCGAGAATTCCGTAATTTCGGACCCTCGACCATGGGCGAGTCCAACCAGGCCGACTCGGCGAGTCCGCCTCTGCAATTTTTAAGGTGTATTCGATGGGTTATGTAAAGACCCGATGATAGTCAAATAATCCCACAACTTGTGGGATATCTTTGGTACTACTGAGACATATAAGAGGGTTAATTGGAATAATCACACCTACGAATGATTGGGTTTTTTAACGTAGCTTCGGGATGAACGGTTCCCGAATGTTTTGTAACATTTTTATTTATACAAGATGAATGCCAAATTGTTCAAGCACTAGAATATGATACTCTGATGTTTGCATTATGGAAATGAAACAGGATTACCCCCTTGTGGTGTTTTGTTTAACCCCAGTGGGGTACGTTTTGTGGAGCCGTTTGAAATTCCCAAGGAGAAATAATAGGCTTAAAGAAGTAATAACGCACCCACTGTGAGTACCTTTATTTTTAACATTGCTGCACTTCATTTATGTTATGGCAATTATTGCCTGGCTGGGCATGTTTTTTTCATATTTTTGTTTTGGCACTCTACTAACATGCGTAATATGTTGATGCACACATTCCCATACTTGTTGCATGTCGTTCATTTGTTTTTTGTGCATCCTTTTCGATGGACCTCTCGTGCGTGGTCGCATCTGTCTCTGATATTACTGGGCTATATGACCAAGATTTGACACTCGTTGGGTCCAGGATAGACGTAGTCAATCCCGATTGTAATGTCTTTGGTACCCGGGGCCCCTCAGATGGTTGTTTTTTCCCTTATGGCCGAGGTCCACCCTCGAAGGAGCTGCGGCTCGGGTTTGCGTACCTGGGTGTTACGTGTGGAGTATAACGGTAATTGTTTACCGCGCGGCGGTGTGTTACTTCTGGGTGCATCATAATGATTTTTGAAATGTGTAAAAGCAATATGGTATTCACTAAGCTTGAGCTTAACCCTTTTCAAGTTGTTACATTTTTATTAACAGGGAAAAGGGAAATCCGCTGCGGGACCATCTTAGCTAGGACGCGTGTTGAAGTATTTGAAGACGCTAGTGTTTTATATTGGTATTTTGGATTAATGGAAAAGTAATTGTTAATGGTTAAAATTGGATGATGTAATTTCCTATCACAAGTGTTGTAGACTTAGACATGTACTTAATGTAGCACCGGAGGGGGTTTTGACAAAGTTGAATTTAACTACCCTTATGTGTTGTATGTTTAAAATTATGCTTCCGCAAAGTTAATTAAAGTTAATCAGATCTTTATGTGATGGGTTTTTTGGGTGATTAATCCGGGTGTAGATTGTAATTGTGGTTTTAAATTGTGGCAAGGGTGTCACACACACAGCGTATGGTAAAAATCAGAGCGTGGGTTTTGAGATTCAAGTGTCCGTGAGGTCCTTTGGGTCTCAAAACATTAAGTGAGACATGTGTTGATTCCCGAAGGAATGATCTGAAACGAAGATAGGTTACGATCTAGTAATCATAGAAAGAGTGACTATCTTATACGGGACAATTTGGGTGGGTGGTCTATAATAAATGACATGTTTAACTAAATAAGTTTTATATGTTTTTTTTACAGTATTTCAAACAGGCTGGAGGAGAGAATGACACCTGAAAAGAGACGAGAAAATGATGCTAGCCATGATTGGGCTGAGCAAAATCGAATGATTTCAGGGACCAAGTTTTTGTTCGGGGCTCGAAATGAGCCGACGAACGAAGCGAAGAGAAGGAGAAGAGAAAGAATTAAGGAAAAGGGAGGGAAACGAGGACGAAGCAAGGTGACAAACACTGGGGTCAATCAAATAAGGCCAAGGGGTTGCCGTTTCATCACAAAGGAACTTTAGGGAAAAATGGAGCCGTTGAGGTTTTTTACTGGGGTTGGGTGAGTGCCTGTTACTAACTGCATTGGAGGTGGGTATAAACAAGCTACAGAAAAGGACTTTCTTCCGAATCAAGCGATTGTGCCTGAAGAAGGATATTGGTCCGGTTTCGCTAATGTGCCCATGTTCACCAAAGGAACCGCAATAATTATGTTGGTGGGATTTCGATGGTAAAATTTTGCATAACAATGGAGAAGGTTTAGCCTGTAAATGAATGGGCCTGAGTTCAATGAAGTTTTTCACTCAGCAGTACTGGCCACTACTGCCCGGCCGTATGGCGCCGAAGACTTTGAGGCAAATTCATGACAAACGTATTCAGGGGACTAATTCTGTGTCCCCAGGACGCGGTAAGTTCACGAGGCCCTTAGTTTGTTCCGCGGCTCATCAAGTGGGATACTGAGGAAAGAAAGTGACCGGTTTTTGAGGCTGGTCTTGAATTTGGAGAATTCGGAGGGGTGATGAGCAATGTACGCTAAAGACCGCCCCCAAACCCCACATTTGCCTGGTCTAATTTGGAAGCGCCGCCCAGAAATGTGGAACAGATTTTTAAGTAATGTCTGGTTTACGTGAATGGGGTCCGCTGCTGGAGTTTCAAGCTAATCAGAACTTCAACTTCTCACCACCAAACCACCTAAAAACGCCAGAACGCGAAGGAGGTTTGTATGTATGGTTCTTCACGATCTTCGCCAGTCTCGCCACAATAGTCCCCCTTTCGTCGACGTCTAGTTCTCTCTTTATCCGGTCGTGCTCGCAATACTCGAATCAACAGGCCGAGCCACAGTATGGTGACAAGTGATCAATCCGTCATTCTGGAACACTTCCGGCAGTGCAAACCAACGGGCGTGGCGTGTTTTTGGCTGCGGAAGAGGTTGGGCCCAACCCCTTATTTCAGAATGAATGTCCACGAAGATCAATG
>JAANYP010000160.1:0-108483 GCA_020465985.1 Centrapalus pauciflorus
ATTGAAGAACCTGAGCTGGGGGAATTTTTTGTAGATCCTAACTCAGAAGAAGTGCTTCCAAAGGGCCTCAGAACTATACAAAGTTGATCTGAGACAACTTGCCGCCTTCAGACTTGCAGTTTCATTTAGGCAGTCTAGCAAATGGAGAGCAGCCATCTGGGATCAGCTCAGAGGTTTCTATGAAAGAGGAGAGCTCAATGATCCCAAGTTCATGATCATCAGAAGTGAAGTTGAGGAACTTGAGGATACAAGGGAAGAACTGGAAAAGATGGTTCAGGATCCTTCTCCATTGTTATGAAGTCCATCTACCGTCTGGGTAGGTGAAGAATGGGAGCTGTCCATCAGTTGGACAGGCTTGCCATTATCTGCTCCAAACTCAAACAGTCCAAACATCTTGTACATTAGTTGTACATCTTGTACATTAGTTTGTAATTTATTACATAAGTTGTAATTTTTTTGCTTTTAAATTAGTTTGTAAAATACATTAAGTTACATTAGTTTGTATCTTGTTAAGACAATGTGTTGTTCTAGTTAGTCAGAATCAGTGTATATATCAACTGATCTTTTCTTTACTGTAATGTTGTAATTTTATTTCAGCAAATGTACTGTAAAAATATATAGTGATTTTTGATAAGACCAGCTTGGACTGGTTATTGCAAATAGGGGGAGATTGTTAGGCACAAAAAGGCCTTAGTCAAACCTGTTCTACATCTGAGGGGGAGATTTATAATCAAACCTGTTGATGCATTTGAAGGTTGAATTTAAGGCCTGTTATATGTCTTATTGAAACCTGAAAATGATTTTCAATATCAGTCTAAAGCTGTTCTATATGTTGCATGTGTTGCAAACTAAGACAGTTTGGTCAGCTGCTCTGTTGCTGAACAGGCTGGACATAAACTGTCTACGCTGCTCTACACTGTTGAGCAGCTTGGGCATTTTTAAAGTGTTCTGTTCTTTGTGAACAGAACCTGTTCTTTGTGAACAGGCTAAACACTTTATGGAATTTGTTTCCAAGTCATCATGTATTGTTTTTGACTACAAGATCAGTTTACAAAGTCGAAGACAAAGTGGAAAACAGAACTGCTCAGCCTGCCCACGCTGTTCTGTAACATGAAGACAAAAGGTTATTTGAAAAAGGGTGACAGACCTTTTTCTTATATCAAAATAGGCCTTTACAGGGAAGAAAGACGCAAAGTTGACATTCCTAAATTAGTTAAAGGCAATGCAACAGTAGACAAAGTAAAAAGACAAAAGTTCTGCACATGTGAAGACAAGTCTGCTTTTCAGAAAAGTGCAGAAAAGGTTATGTTGTCTTTTCAACAAGACTTTTCCTTTTCATTCTGTCCAATGAAGATGTTTCTCTGAGATTCTCTAAGTGAGTATAAAAGGAAGCTTCTAAGGTCAGAAAGAAAGATGAAGATAGCTAAGTGCTTAAACCAAGAGTGAACGTGCAAGTGTGATCTTCATGCATGCAAGTCTTCTGTAAACCAGCATCTGTGTGTCTAAGCTGTTTTACCTAAGCTGTTCCTTAAGTCTTGTAAACACAGTGAGTGCTTCTTAGTGAGTGTATTCATTGTATACTAGTTCGAGTCTGTCTTAGACTAGTAAGCATACTGTTGTATCTGTCATCTCAGCTTGAACTATTCCGCATTCAAGCTTGTTTGTAATTAACAAATTGTTGATAATACATACAAACATTGAGAAAAGAGTGTGTAGTTTTTAAATTGCTGTATTCACCCCCCCCTCTACAGCTTATAACTATATACTCTGGGAACCTCTCGGGACCTACAAAAGTCCCAGCTTCGGTTTCGACTTGAGGTATCTCAGAATCTGCTTCACAGCTTTCATGTGCATCTCCTTTGGATTATCTTGAAACCTAGCACAAATACAAACAGCAAACATAATATCAGGTCTAGAAGCAGTTAAATACATGAGTGACCCAATCATGACCCGATATAACGTCGGATCCACATCGGTATCACTTTCTGTACCCGGTCCGAGATTATGATTCACTTGAATCGGCGTGCTGAAATGAGCTGTCAGCTTGGTTCCTTCCATCCCAGAGCGCTCTAATATGTCATAGACATACTTCGTCTGATGAATAAACATGCCTTCCTTCTTCTATTCGACTTGCAAACCCAGAAAGAAGTTTAACTCACCCATCGCACTCATCTCAAAATTTGACTTCATCACATTTTCAAAATCTGTGCACATCTGCTCGTGTGATGACCCGAAAATTATATCATCGACGTACACTTGTACCAAGATGAAATGTTCACTTTTTCTTTTCACGAACAACGTACTATCTATCCTCCCTCTTTCAAACCCTTTGTCCAAAAGATGATTGGATAGTGTCTCGTACCACGCCCTCGGTGCTTGATGCAATCCATACAAAGCCTTATCTAATCGATACACTCTGTCTGGATATTTCGGATCTGTAAACCCAGACGGCTGTTCCACATATACCAGTTCCTTCACTTTCCCATAAAGGAAAGCACTCTTAACATCTAGCTGATAGACTTTAAAACCTTTGAAGGAAGCAAAAGCCAGAAACAAACGAATTGCTTCAAACCTTGCTACTGGCGTGAACACTTCATTGTAATCGATTCCTTCCTCTTGGTTGAAACCCTTTACCACAAGCCTTGCTTTGTTGCGAGTGACTATACCCCGATCATCTCTCTTGCACTTAAAAACCCATTTGGTTCCTATTGCAACTTCTCCTCGAGGTAACAGAACTAACTCCCACACTTCTAGTTTCCTAAACTGTGACAGTTCTTCCTGCATTGCTTCAACCCAAGAGTTATCTTTTAGTGCCATTTGCACATTTTTCGGCTCTACTTGCACGATGAAACATGAGTAGAGGCAAGTATGAAAGGCCTCGGAGTCATTTATCATCGACAACAACACTGTGTTGTTATTCAAACTACTCCTAGTCCTCACACCAGCATTAGGACTTCCTATGATACTCTCAATAGGATGATTCTTGTTGATCCTAGATGTTTCTATCTCGTCAACTCTCAGATTATCTCCCAAATTTGATCCTATTTCTCCTATCGGGGGAACGACTTCAGACTCCACATTTTCTTCCTCATGGACAACGTCTTCAGAGTTAGAATTTGTTGTCTGATTTTCGTCTGTAGGCACTTCAGAATCATTTTGTGCTGGAGATATATCTTCAGTTGTCGTAGGCTCGGAAGTTGATGGAAAGGTCGTCCTCGGAAAACTTTGACCCTCGTCATTCAGATTCAATGAAGACATATCCTGTTCGATTGTACCTGCATTTTCATTAGAAGGAATGTTAAATGATTCAAACAATTTGTCATAATCAAAAAACAATTCCGGACCCGTTTGGGGTTCATGGGTATAACTTGTGACATCAATGTTATACACAATCTCCACTGTACCATTAGATTTATTAAAAACCCATTTGTTTGGTGAGTTCGGCACATAACCTAGGAAATATCCTTCATCAGCCTTTTCACCAAACTTAGGTTGATGTTTTGTTTTCATTAATGTGCATGGTACCCCAAATGGTTCGAAGCCAGTTAAATTAGGTGGCCGTTTATTCAAAACTTCATAACAGGTTTTGTTCAAAGATTTGACAGTAAGGACCCTCTTTATAACATGGCACGCGGTATTCACTGCCTCCCCCCAAAACATGGTAGGAAGCTTTGAATCCGAAAGCATGGTCCTTGCTGCCTCAATCAATGTCCTGTTTTTCCGTTCGGCCACTCCATTTTGTTGTGGCTCATAGGGTGCACTAAATTGATGCACTATGCCATTTGATAGGCAATATAGACCAATAACAGTGTTTTTGAACTCTGTTCCGTTATCACTTCTAATACACTTAACCCTCATTCCGTAAGAATTTTCCACTTGGTCTAAGAACCCGATGAGCTTTGCAGTCGTTTCGTCCTTTATACCTAAAAAGAAAACCCAAGAAAAACGTGAGTGATCGTCTGTAATAACCAAACAGTACCAACTACCACCTACACTCCTTTTGTTGATTGGTCCGAAGAGGTCCATATGCAACAAATCGAATGTGGCAGCGATTGAGTTCTGAGTCTTGGACTTTTGTGATTTCTTGTGTTGCTTTCCTTTCTTGCACGGTAGACACTTGTAGTTCATTTTTCTTAGGTGCAAGTGTGTCATGCGTCTGTGCCATAAAACCGATTCAGTCTCTGAAGCTTTTGATAGTAGACAAATTGGTCCCATTGAAGATTCCGGCTTGTTCATGTCGAGCATATACAGGTCATTCTTCC
This sequence comes from Centrapalus pauciflorus, assembly GCA_020465985.1. Lineage (NCBI taxonomy): Eukaryota > Viridiplantae > Streptophyta > Magnoliopsida > Asterales > Asteraceae > Centrapalus > Centrapalus pauciflorus. The sequence goes on from JAANYP010000160.1 coordinate 4,263, forward strand.
TTGGAGCTCTCATCAGTATCCATTCTTCAGGTACCTTGATTCCCGGTTTCAGCACTAACGCCTCAGTGTCGGTGAAAACCACTGAGTTCTTCTTATCACAGATTTGAGATACACTAATGAGATTGTGAACCAGTTTATCAACATGATAAACTTGATCCAATTGGATAGTCCCATTAGTAACCACTCCAGTATCGGTGATAGTTCCTCCTTTATTGCCAGCGAATGATACAAATCCCATGTTCCCTCCCTTGAAGTCTGCAAGTAGACTTCTTTCCTCTGTCATGTGCCTGGAGCAACCACTGTCGACGAACCATTTGTTGTTTGGACTTGTAGTTATCTCCTGCACATGAACGAAAATAGGTTAGTTATCACGGCGAACCCAAGCCATAACTGACTTGGTAATACCATTCTCGTCCACATACTTAAACTCTTTCAAATACCAATCTCGCCGTTCAGGTGACTTGGGTTTTTGATTTTGAGCCTGTTGTGGTGCAGAGTGATTTAAGTTCACTCTCGGCCTTTGTGTATGCATTTGCTGTGGAGCTCTAGAATAGTTTCGATTATAATGCATTTCCGATTGATATCCCTGAGCTCTACCTGGTGTTTGATGTCTTACAGGAGTGTGTGACCTAACCGGAGTGTAAGCTCTGCTAGGTGTAGTACTCCTATATTGTTGTTGCGGTCCTGACCTAGATTGATTATTGACTCGATTTGGTGAATTAGTCCTAATCACTTCTTTGGTTTGACCTGACACGAAAATTTGTTTCACAGCAGATTTAGGTGCGGCTTGCACAGTTTTCTCGGTAGATTGAGAACCACTAGTGCTTGCAACACTTGGAGAAGGCTTAAGTTGTGCTGGCTTTCCATTCTTAGGTGTAGAATCTACTTTCCTATGTGGACAACTAGACGCAACATGCCCTCTTTCGTGACATCTAAAGCAAGACATTTTGTCAATCGACTTTTTATGTGTGCCCTTTGACTTAGGTGTCTCACTAATGTCTGGTTCTTTTGTCTCAACTATAGTGACTGGTTCCTCCTCCTGATCATTAAAGTCAATTTTGTGTTGTCCTACAGGCTTTTCACTAGAGGATGGCACAAATTTAACCTTCTTAACATGGACATTATGAGTAGTCACCTTAGTTTCTTTTTCTTTAGCAATTTCAGACACTAGTTCAGGTATTTCCTCTGATTCAACTGATTTTTTTAGTTTTCTCCTGAGGTTGAGGTACATTATTATCATTGAAAGGTGGAGGACTCTCATGATACCCTAATCCTACAGGCTTCTTAGACTGACGTTGTGCATCTAAGATCTTCCCTAGGTTGAGAGATGAGTTCCTGAACTTTTCAAGTTTACTGTTTACCTTAGCTACCTTAACCTTAGATTCTGCTAGCTCTACATCTTTGGTTTTAAGCTCTTTTGTCAATGCCTCAACATGTTCATACATCAGTTCTAATCTAACACACTGTTCGCTCAGTTTGTCCTTTAGAACTATGACATCTTGATCATCAGCCTTAAGCTTATCCCTCAGATCTTCCTTTATAGCTAGTAAGCTAGCGTTGTCTGATTTTAATGATTCATTCTGAGCAGATATAGTTTGATGTGATTCAAGTACTAAATTTAACCCATCATTATAGCACACAAAACACATAAATCATGGAAAAGAGAAAATTTTGGAGTTACCTTGGCATGATCTGATTCCACGTTGGACATCTGAGCGGCGAACTCCAGAATCGTCTGATCTTCTGACTTTTCTACCCATATCGGACTGCTTTCATTCAGACTGCTGTCCCCTGTCTTTTCCTCTGCTCCATCACTTCCAGTCTCAGTCACTTCAGCCATAAAGGCTCTTGCATTCGACTGTGGATGTGTACTCGAGTCATAAGTTCCATCAAGCTGTCTGTCTGATGTAACATTGGATAACAGACCAGCTATATTCGCCTGACTGGTTGAACTACCCGGCAGATATCTCCCTTGAGATTGATTCTGATACTGGTTCTGGTAGTTTTCTACTTTCGATCTCTGACACTCTCTGGCGAAGTGTCCTAACCGTTGACAGTTGTAACACTTAACCTTGGACTTATCAAATCCAATCTTATTGTTACTAACGTTGAGGTTTCTGCCCGTCCTCTTGATGAACCTTTTAACTCTCTGAGTTACCACGGCCAGTTGCCATTGCAGGTCCATCTCTTCTAGATCATCAGGATCTACCTGATCGTAATCCTCCCCCAAAGCGCAGGATCGTTGATTTTGCCCTGAACGCAATTTTCGTAAGCGGCCACAAATGAAGCCAACAGATTCAGATGGTCTTCAGCTGACTTTGCGCTCATAGGCATCTTTGAATACCCTTGAGATGTAGATGATGATGTAGTCTGATTCTGCTTCTCTTCCGGTCTAGCAAACCCTAAGAAAGCCCTACTCACTGAGTCTTCTGTTTCAGCCGGAGTCAATGTTTCTCCTGAAAAGAAAGCTGTAGTCGTCTTCACGTCAGATGCCACTGAAGATTTTGATTTCCCAAAGTACATATCAGGATCTTGAACTTGTTCATAATCCCTTTCCTTCTTCAGCAACTCAAAGTGATTAGCCCTCAGCATTTCTATAACATTGTCTAGAGTTAGAGTATAGAACTTATCTTCATCATGCTTTATCAGTGCAACATACATTTCCCATTTGGCTGGAAAAGCATCTAGAATCTTGTTAATCTTCTCTGTTTCACTATACTCCACATCGTGGCTGTCTAACTCAGTTAGCAAATGATAGAATCTTGTAATAGTCTCATCCAGCTTTTCGTTCTTCGAGGCTTTGAAGATCGCGAACTGCTGCTTGAGCATTTCCATTCTATTCTTTCTGACCCTCGGGTTACCGTCACACCGTTACTCCAAAGCATCCCAAAGCTCTTTTGTTGTCTTTTGGTTGCGGAAAGTGTGCAGGATCTCCTGAGGTAATGCCATTCTAATGATAGCGAATGCACGGTTCTCGGCTTCATACAGCTTTTTATCATCGTCCTTCATCTTTGAATAAGGTACGATCTTTTGTCGTCCTTCTACCTCAGCCGTTGGTGGAATGTATCCTTCGTCAATACAAATCCACATTCGCATGTCATTAAACCTCGCGAAGTCGGCAAACCTATCCTTCCACCAGTAATAATCCTCAATTTTCATCAACTTCGGTGGAGAATTCGCTTTTCCGACCTCGTGATTCATCTCCATAAACCTCTGTAGACTTGTCATTGTTTCAAATATATTTGAATTCAAACTTAATTAATTTATTTCGAAATTATTTTAAATTAATTCTTTCGAATTTAGGTAAATTCGAATCTAATTAAATTTAAACCTGTTTGGGATTAAATGCGAATTTAAGTTTGAAATCCAACTAAAATCGAAATTAATGACAAATTCGAAGGTCAACTTAATTCGAAATCCTAATTCGATTTTAGAGTAAAATCGAAAACCAAGCAAATTCGAATAGGCCAAATTCGAATCAAACCCAAAGAAAACTTGAAAGGAGCGTATTTTGGACAAACTCGAAAATTGAGAAAACCCTAATACCCCCTAAATAAACTCGAGCTCCGCAAGTTCGAAAAACGGCTAATACTTTGAGTTTTTCAAGTTTTTCAGATTAAACCAATATTTTTACAAGTAAAAATACTGATTTCAATCAAAAACTTGAACCACAACAAAGTATTTTCCGAGATCTAACTTGATAAACTCGAAAAACCTCCAAAATCGCGATATTATCCGTCCAAAATGTCAAGAAACCTAGGATGTTGCTTATGAACACGAAGAACACCAAGAACACCCCAAAGGCTCTGATACCACTTGGAAGGTCTTGAACTCAACGGATCTATCTCAACGCGACACCGTCCAACGAGTGCGGAATCCTCGTTAGCGGCTTGACAGTAAGATCACACACACGAGAACACGGAGACTACCATGGTGATAGATGGACAACCTTGAACGCCCCTACACAATGATTCTCTCTGAAACTACTCTCTGAATACTTGCAAGTTTGAGATCTCCTTTGCTTAATCACTCTCTGAAATTCTGCAAAGTCTGATAATTAATCGAATTAACCCTTAATTATATTGACAAATTCGAGTTTGTCTAGGACAAATTCGAATCAGGCCCAAGGCCCATTTGAATTTGTCCTCAATGACATTTTCGAATCTACCTTTAGTACAAATTCGAATTTACATCAAATTCGAATTCCAACTATCAAATTTCTATTTGAACATATGTTTTAACTTATGTTTGAATATATCTTTGAACTTTATGTTTGAACTTCTTGTAATACGTTACACCAAGTTCAAACATACAAACAACAAATATCAAACTCACATAATCACATATATCAAACACTAGTCAATATTCAATACCAAGTCACTTGACTTACACAAAATGCTATCAAAACTTAGACTACTATCGTCACACAGGATGTACTAACAATTTGGGACTGGAAATTGATGTTTCATCATCAACAACCATTTCTTAACACCACACTCATCACCATTCTTGAAACTTTGAGGTACCAAATACAACTTTCGTCATTAATTTTACTATAGAATTTAACGATGATAAAAAGTGTTTAAAATGAATTTATGATAGTAAATTTGATGCTATAAGTTTAGTATATTCAACATCTTCATCATTTTAGACCTAAAAGCTTTGAATATGTTCATCAATGGTTGTTTTAGTGGGTATTAGTTTTTAATCCGAAAATTTATATAAAATCAATAAGTGATTAGAAATCATAGTTGAATGATTCTAGATGATTAAATAGAGATTTGAAGCATCATTAGTTGATTTCCAAAATTTTGGAAATCTATATTTAAGCTAAAATATGAGAAAATAAATGGTGGAATCAATGTGTGTGAGTGGTGTGTGTTTCAGCAGGAGGTGAGCAGCGCAGACGCAGGCGCCGTTTGCCGACCGCCGTCCAACTTGTTGGAATATTGTTTTGTTGATGAAAAACAATGTCTAGGGTTTAAAATGTAATTAGAGAAAAGTTGTAAATAATGTAAATAGAATGTTTGACTTTGTAATTAGATATAGATATGACATTTTAGAATATTGATTGCACGGAATTTCAGAGAAGTTTTCTAGGGCTACAGTACGCATCAACAGTTCATCTCTGTAATTCATTTTGTGATTAATCAAAGCATTCGGTTAGTTGTTCTTGATCTTGTTCTTATTGCATTGATTAATTTTTGATTGATAAGTAGGATTCACAATTGGTATCAGAGCATTAGGGTGATTTTTGATTGAAATTTGATATTTCGAACTTGTGTTCTTGAACGTTTTTTCGAAAAACAAAAAATCAACAAGGGTTTTAATCATGTTGATCGTTGGATTTGAAAATTACATCGAAGGAAGGACTTAGGAAAACGATTTATTTGATCATAATTTTGTTTTGATTTGCCAAACACAGAAAAAGATATGTTGATTTTTCAGAAATTTTGAAAAACCGTGTGTTCTTCACTGTTTCATTGAAAAATACATACTTAGATCTATTTTTGGACAAAAATCTTTTAGAAAAGGTGTTTGAAATCAAAATCCCTACCTTCGATATCAAGTTGGACTAAAATAGCTCATTTTCACAAATTGATTTGAAATTCGGACTTGAAAGTGTTGAAAAACTAAGAAACTCGAACAAAACTGAGTTCTAGTGCTAATCGAGTTGACATTGCATTTCAATCGAGTTGAACTTAAGTTCCATTCGAGTTGTCTTGCTTTATATTCGAGTTGACTTGCTTTATATTCGACTTGGATTTGCATTCGAATCGAGTTGGACTTGCATTCTATTCGAGGTCAACTCAATTAAATTCAAGTTGATTTGAACTTAATTCGAGTTAACAAGAAGGTATATTCGAGTTGTTTTGAATTCAAGTGAAAATTTACAAAGGATTTAATCGAGTTGTGCATAGATTTACTCGAGTTTGTCATAGATTTAATCGAGTTGAACATAGATTTAATCAAGTTGAACATAGATTTAATCGAGTTGATTGGTACTTGAGTCGAGTTTAATCCTTACTTGATTCGAGTTGCATCCTTAATTGATTCGAGATTCATCCCTACTTGATTCGAGTTACAACATTCTTGATTCGAGTTGCATAATACTTAATTCTAGTTGCATAATTCTTCTAACAAGTTGATTTTCTTATATATTCGAGTTGAGTATACCTTTGTTCGAGTTTTACATATTCATTGATCGAGCTGATCAATTCTTCATTCGAGTTGATCATCTTATTCATTCGAGTTTCAATTCATATTCTTTCAAGTTTGATCAATTTTCAATGGTTGATCAACTTTTTCAATTTCAATCAAATATCATTTGATCTTGGAAGATTCCTATCTATCAGTCATCATGTCAAAAGACGCGCTTGCAATGGGATCGGAGACAAACCTCCAATTCTCTACCAGGGAGAATACGTACAATGGAGGGAACGATTTTTGGAATTTATCAGTTTCCACGATCTCTCCGAAGAAAATGTTAAAGTCATTGACTGACGGACCAACTATGTTCTTTGAGACAATCCCTGCAGTACCCACCGGAAACCCTTCAATTCTGGAAAGAACTGTTGAGGTAACAAACCTGACAGAGGCACAGAAACGAAGAAAATTAGGGGACAAAACAGCAAGGAAGTTGTTACTGATTTCTATCCCCAATGACATCTACACCTGCTTAACAAACACGAAGACAACCAAATCCATGTGGGATGAGGTGTGCAAGCTGATGAGGGGATCCGACAGGGCAGCTACTAATAGAGCAAGGAACAGTCTGATGACTTTTGAGAATTTTAGAGCAAGAGAGGGGGAATTACTAGAGAACACTTACTTGCGGTTTGTCAGCCTAGTGAGTGAGATGAAAAGAAACGGTGTTACAAAGTCCAATCTAGACATAAACGTCAAGTTTCTGAACGTACTTAACCCAGAATGGGAAAAGTATGCAGTGATCATCCAACAGACGAAATACATTGAGGTGATGGATTTCCACAAGATCTTTGAGTACCTTAACAACTATTAAGAGGTTGTTTTAAGGAAAATGTCTGGAAAGAAGAAAGCCGAGAAAGGAACCGTTGACCCTTTAGCTTTTTTGGCTGAAAAGAAATACAAGTATAAGCTGAAGAAAGAAAAACGGGCAGTTATAAGCAATAGCTCTTCTGAATCAGACTCATCAGATTCATCCGCAGATTTAGAGATAGAAGAGATGAAAAAGAAAATGGCCTTACTCACTAAGGCATTTCAGAAGAAATTCTATCGAAAGCCAACCAATAACAAAATGAGATACAAGACTGGCTCAAGGAAGTTTGACAAGAAAGAGAAGTACGAAAAGTCTGGTGAAAGCAGCGGAAGGAAAGCTGAAAAGTATGACAAATATGATAAATGAGCTAAAAAAGATACATAGCAAAAATGCTACAATTGTGGCAAGCCAAGACACTTTGCCCGAGAGTGCAGTATGCCACTAGTCAAAAACTCTGATTACTACACAAGAAGACACTTCTAGCCAAAGAAAAGGAAGCTGGCAAAGCCCTTATGGCTGAGGATGATCATTGGCTACAGCTATCATAAGATGAAGACATATTGGATGAAGATGCTCATATCTGCTTGAAATCAGAAGTCTTCAATGAATCGGAACTGAGTGAGTCAGCAATGGTAGCAGAAGATGAGGTATGGGTTGCGTTAACGGATGAAGAGAATGAGGATAAGGAAGAGTCTGATGAGGAAGTGACTGAAGAATTTGCGATGATGGCAACAGGGAATGCTGGCTGCAGCAAAGACAAAGAGACTGATGAATCAGATTCAGAAAAATCAGACAGTTCAGAAACACCGGAGGTAAATTCTAACTCTGAATCTGAAAATGATGATTTTATTTGCTTGAAGAAAAATTAACACAAATGGCCTTTATGCTAAAGAAATTTGAGAAATCATTAAAGGCTGAAAAGAAAAATGCTCATTCCTTGGAAAACAAGCTAAATCATGAACATGCGTTAGTATTGGACCTTTCCAAGGATAAAGCATTAGCTTTACGAGCAGTGTCAAATTTGCAAGATAAAACAAATGAACTTCAAAGCAAAATCCAAGAACTAAATAACAATATATCTGACTTAAAAGAAAAACTGAATTTGGCAGGATTAGAGGCTTCAAATTATTCTGTAAAATATAATGCCATTTTTTAAGAAAGAACAAAACTTTATGAGAAAATAAAGACATTGGGAGACGAGTTTATTAAAAGAGGTCAAACTAATCAAACTATCTATTTAAATCAACCAAAAGATACCGAATTTTACAAGTCTAAATCTATTATTGGTTGGAATAATCCTAAATATCTGACAAAGGCTATTTCAAATTCACCAACTTTATATGATATCAGATATATGAATCTAGGATTAAAAATGACTTTTATGAAAGCATCAGATGAGATAGAATCAAGTGAAGATTCAAAAAGACTAAGATCTGATAAACTGCAAAATTATGTTGATTATAACAGAATAAATGAATCAAATAACAATACTTGCATTGAAGAGGAGTATATTCAGACATATTCAGAAAAGGATTTATCTGAATCTGCTACTAAATCTCAAAAGTTATATTTACCAATTTAATTCTTGAAAAGATAAATTCTGATCTCGAATTGAAAATCAAAAATTTTGAGACAGAAAATCAAACTCTTAAGGCTGAACTTAAAATTCTGGAACAAAAGTTACAAAAACAGCTTGAGAACAAAACATTATCAGATCAATCATCTTCAATTTCACTTGATTTTATTAACTCTGAAAAGGAATTTGATCTGTATATGAACTCTGATTTTAACTCATTAGAAGATATGTTTGTTAAAATAGATGAGTTTGTAAAACCTTTACACAACAAACAACCTGATGACCTTAAAGAACCTGTTAGAATTCTGCAAAGAATATCTACAGATTCAAAGGAATCATCTGAAAATTCACCAAGTTTACAATCAAAGAAGGAGAAAACAAAAGTTACTTTTGTGACTCCTAATTATGAAAAAGGTGAATCATCTTCCACAAAGGACTCTATTGCACTAAAAGTCCAAAATTCAAAAGGTAAGAGACCTTTACAGAAGAAACAAGTTTCTAAAATCGCTAATTCTCGTGTTTCTTCTATGTCAGATTATATTGTGAAAGGTTCTCGGAAGCAAGAATGTCGAAAGAAGCAGAGAGAAAAGAAAAACAACAATATAAAACAAGAGTGGAGAGTGAATGAAAATGTTATTATAGATAGAAATAGACAATTTGAAAAATCTGTCTGTAATAATAAATTTACTGATAAATCTTGTATTAAATACTCTCGAACTGCTTTAATTGCTTTGAATTCTATATCGTGTAAATCAATGCATGCAAAATCTAATAAGCTTGTATGACAACCGAACAAAAAGGACCCATTTTTCAAACAGAAAAAGGTTCCAAAACACCAACTTTCAAAAACAGTTCCACCGCGAATTATACAAAAGTGGATACCAAAAAGAACTGTTAAAAAGTGGGTACCTAAAATAAAAGACATGTCTGATGAGAAAAAGCATATTAAATTGCATATTTTACCAAAATTAAAAGTACCCAACTATAAGTGGGTACCTCATGTATTATTTCGTCTTATAGGTAAATCATGTATGGTACCTTGACTCCGGATGCTCAAAGCACATGACCGGACAGACAGAAACACTCACTAACTTTGTAGAAAAGTTCTGTGGGACGGTCAGATTCGGAAATGATCAATTCTGTCCGATCAAAGGTTATGGGAGTCTTGCGTACGATAAGATTACTATTCAGAAAGTCGTCTACGTTGACAGTCTTGGTCACAACTTGTTCAGCATTGGACAACTCTGCGATAAAGGATTATAGGTCAACTTTAAAGCTAATCAGTGCAACATAAGATCTGGAGAAGGAAAAGAAATCCTAGCAGGGAACCGGAAAACAAATTTGTACTCAATTGACCTAGCCTCAATCAATCTGAAAAAGGATGTCTGCTTAATGTCAAAAGTAACATCTAAAACATCTTGGCTATGGCATCTTCGTCTTTCACTTCTGAATTTTAATGAATTAACCAACCTAGCAAAAGGAGGGTTAGTTAAAGGGCTACCAACTCTCAAATTTCAAAAGGAGCAGTTGTGTGCTGCTTGTGAAAAAGCAAAGATGACTAGAGCTTCACACAAGTCCAAAACAGGACACTCATCAACGAGAGCACTGGAATTGCTACATATAGATCTGTGTGGACCAATGAGAGTACAAAGTATAAACAAGAAACAATATGTGTTGGTAATAGTCGATGACTACTCCAGATACACATGAGTTTTCTTCCTGCGTTCCAAATCTAATGCTACCAAAATCATAATAGACTTCATCCGAAGAATTCAAGTAAAGTTGCAACTTTCAGTTCAGACCATCAGATCAGATAACGTGACAGAATTCAAGAACAAATCTCTCGAATCATTTCTGAATTCTGTGGGAATAACACATCAATTCTCCACCGCTCGTACTCCACAACAGAATGGTGTCGTTGAATGAAGGAATCAGACACTGGTGGAATCTGCAAGAACGATGCTGGCATATTCCAATCTTCCGTTATTCCTATGGGCTGAAGCCGTTGCAACAACTTGTTTCACGCAGAACCGATCAATAATCAATAAAAGATTTGGAAAGACTCCGTACGAATTAATAAACAAACGGGTACCTAATGTTAAATTTTTCCATGTCTTTGGATGCAGGTGCTTCATATTAAATGACAAAGACAATCTGGGAAAATTTAATCAAAAAGTTGATGAATGTATCTTCATTGGGTATTCGAAGGAGACGGTAGCCTTCCGTGTCTACAACAAGCGGACCAAGACAGTCAATGAAAGCGTGAATGTAAAATTTGATGAAGGCGTGGTAATGGCTTCTGAACATACCAGTTCAGGACCCGAACATAACAAGCCGACTTCTATGGATTCAACTGAACAGAGTGCAGATAATTCAGATTTAAATAAACTGTTCGGGAATTTATATGAAGACTGCTTTGAAAAGCCCAAACCTAATATTTTAAATTTGGAGCCTGACAGGATTACTGAAGATCCCGTCGTAGTCTCGGATCATTCTCATCAACCAATTTCAGAAGAAACTGGAGAAGATTCAACGAGGGATGTGCACTTACCTACTGATAGTGTACAACTCATTCAACCTCCAGAATCTTTTGAAACCCCCTTACCATCTGAACACTCAGAAACCCCTAACTCATATTATATACCATCTACATCCGAAGCTAACCCCCGACTTCCCTACTTAGACTTAAATCCCAATCAAGACCACATTGAACCGTATCCACATACCTTCAAGTGGACAAGAAATCACCCAACTGAAAACATCAGTGGTGATCCTTCTGCATCAGTCCAAACCAGAAGAGCATCAATAAACGAGTGCTTATTTTCCAACTTTCTCGGCAAAATTGAGCCAAAGAATGTGAAAGAAGCTCTTCTGGATGCTGATTGGATTGTGGCAATGCAAGAAGAACTGAATCAATTCGAAACGTTGAAGGTCTGGAGATTGGTAGAGCGGCCTAAAGATAAATCAATCATTGGCACGAAGTGGATTTTCAAGAATAAGAAGGATGAACATGGTGTCATCATTCGTAACAAAGCACGACTCGTTGCCAAAGGATACAGTCAACAAGAAGGGATCGATAATGATGAGGCTTTCGCTCCAGTTGAAAGAATAGAAGAAATTAGGATGTTTCTAGCATTTGCTGCTCATAAAAATTTTACGGTTTACCAAATGGATGTAAAAACTGCGTTTTTAAACAGGAAACTAACTGATGAAGTATATACATATCAGCCTGAAGGGTTTATTAATCCTTCAAATCCTGATCATGTATATATTTTAGATAAATCACTGTATGGCCTTAAACAAGCATCGCGTGCTTGGTATGATGCACTTTCAACATACTTGTTGAAATGTGGATTTAACAAAGGTGCAGTGGATACTACCCTGTTTATAAAACGCCAGGGGCCAGATATTATAGTAATTCAAATATATGTAGACGATTTAATATTTGGGTCTACAAATCCTGAATTTTGCAAGAAATTCGCTTTCTTAATGTCCCAGAAATTTGAAATGAGCATGATGGGAGAAATAAATTTTTTCTTAGGTTTACAAGTTAAACAATTGACTGATGGTATTTTTATCAATCGGTCCAAATATATTCAAGACATGTTAAAGAAATTTAACATGGTCAACAGTACTCCTATGAAAACTCTCATGGCTCCGGATTCAAAATCCAAACTCCATGAGGACATTTCAGGGAAACCTGTAGATGTAACTCATTATCGAGGAATAATTGGGTCATTAATGTATTTAACTGCAAGTAGACCTGATATTATGTTTGCTACATGTGTTTGTGCTAGTTATCTGGCAAATTTAAAAGAATCACATTTAGCTGCTGTTAAAAGGATCTTAAGTTATCTGAAGGGAACACCAAATCTTGGTTTGTGGTATCACCGAGAATCTTCATTCAATTTAACTACTTTTTCTGATGCTGATCACGCAGGTGATAAGATGGACAGAAAAAGTACATCAGGTGCAGTTCAATTCTTTGGTGACAAACCCTTCTGCTGGTCATCCAACAAACAAGACTGTGTTTCAGTGTCTACAGCTGAAGCAGAATATGTTGTTGTATCATCATGTTGTTCTCAAGTGTTGTGGATGAAGAGCCAACTGCGAGACTACGGGTTTACACCTCAGAAGATTCCGATATATTGTGATTCTCAGAGCGCAATAGCTATAACATCTAATCAAGTGCAACACTCAAAAACCAAACACATCTACATTCGGTATCACTTTGTTAAGGATCATGTTGAAAATGGTAATATAGAATATATTTTGTTCCTACTGAATATCAATTAGCTGACTTGTTTACCAAAGCATAAGATGAAAAACGGTTTAATTTTTTGGTATACAAGTTGGGTATGTTGAATTATTAGATTTAAAAGTTCAGTAGTTACAAATTATAAATTTAAATTTACATTTTTATTTGATCTTCATTTGATGTTAAAGTCATGTGCAGGGGGAGCAAAAAAATTATTTTATCTGATTTTGAGAAAATCTGATAAATTTTATCTGATGTTTTGTAGGGGGAGCTGACATTAAAAATATTGTATACATCTGAGGGGGAGCTGAAGTGCAAACATCAAGGGGGAGCATTTTATGTTTTAGATATATTTTTTTTTTGTGTGAATTGTGATTTTTAATTTCCATTTTTTTAGTATTAGTTAAAAATTTTTTTTTGAATATAGTTAAATTTTTTTTTGAATATAGTTAAATTTTTTTTAGGGTTATCAATATTTTTTTTCTTTTTCTATTAATTTTGTTTTAAGTTTTTTTAGTAGTTGAATTTTTTTAGTGTTATAAAATCTTTTTTGAAAGGAAATTTTTGGTTTATGTGAAATGGGCCTGAAATAAAAGATGTAATAGGAGAAGTGGGTCGGGTCAAATTTTTTGAATTTTGAAAAATTTCAACTATAATGTTGAATTTCAAAGTTCTATTTCACTTTTTCGGAAACAAGGCCACTGTTCACCTTCCCTAACCTATCTTCCTCACGAAGTAATCTCAAGAAAACAAAAAAAAAAAGATTTCAGTCTTTTCACTAATTCAGTCATTAATTGTGAGTATCTTACTTCGTTTCATGTATTTTATTTGATGTAGGTTTTATTTTTCAGACTAATATTGTTCTTATTCATATCTGTTCATGTATTTGTTTGTGTGTGTGTTTGTGTTCATGGTGTTTAACTTTTGGAAGTGAAAATATGATATTAATAGTATGTTTGTTTGCGGATTATAGATTTGAACTTGAATCTCAAATTTCAAGGTTCAATTTCAAACATACTGACAGAAATTTGAATTTTTGGTTCAAATTTTTCGGGTTCTTGTTTCACTGAAATTCGGTTTTTTAACTTGGATGTTGTTGTTTCTGAACAAAGTTCAGTAAACAAAACTTGTTTGAAATCATTTTTCGAGTGGGGTTCTTCTTTTTAATCAGTAAAACAGTCCCTGGAATCAAAATTTCTGAAAATCAGTGTATGGGACTTCAAAATATTTTCAAACATATTTTCTCGAATAAAAGGTTCATTCAATTTCATTCGAGTTGCATGATACATCATTCGAGAAATGTATTGTTTCAGTCGAGTTGATTACTAAGTAATTCGAGAATCATCAAGTGTTAATCGAGTTGGTCACATACAGTAATCGAGTTAGACTCTTATTTTAGTCGAGTTCTTTCATGACATATTCGAGTTGAACTATGTCCAGTCCTTAGAATTAATATTTCATTCGAGTTCATTCATATAACATCCGAGTTGGGTTTATCCTTAGTTCGAGAATCATTCTTTGATGTTCGAGTTGTCTTGAGTCCAGGACTTGGAAAATTTTCAAAATTATTCTCGATAGGTTTATCATTCGAGAAAGGACTTACAATCATTCGAGTTGAGTTGTGAATCATTCGAAAAATTTTCTATCCATTCGAGTTGGATCTTAAGCATAATCGAGAAATCTTGTATGTCATTCGAGTTTGTACATGAGCACATTTGAGATTCATTCCACATCATTCGAGTTTGATTGAGAGTCATTCGAGAAGTTTTAAGTATCATTCGAGATTTATACTCATTTTTGTTGGAAAAATTTCTAAGTGTTGGGATTTTATTTTTTTTAAGAAAAATGTTACATTTTTCAAGAAATTGTTTAAATATGTAATTTTTGTAACATTGGTCTCTGAAAGATTGACTTTGGAATCCTATCAATAATATTTTCATATTATTACTTGGAATCCTGATGCTTTAAACAGAAAAACACATATTTTGATAATTTCTGGTAAAATGTTTTATTTTTCTATCTTGCAGGATTTCATTTTGTTGTGAATTCGTATCGTTTTTCATAAAAACATAAACATTAATCATATTAACGCACAACGGAAGCTTTTTAAAATCACGAATTCCGTACACGGATCATCAAGTATACATAAGATAAGTAAACGAGAAAACAATAAAAATCCGTACCTTTGTATTCTATGACAAGAATACACGAATGAGACGCTCTCGGTATCCATCGGTGATGACACGATCGAGCGGCGCCAGGTATGCAATCAAACACACGAAGAACGGGTAAACACACGTAATTGTGTGTATTGTACGACCAAAGAACTACCACACACGCACAAACACCTTCAAGTGTGTGTGTGCGGCGGGTTTTGTTTTCAATTAGGTCACCACCTAATCCTCCTTTTTTTCTCTACATCATATGTATCTTCTATATACATGTGTGAAAAAGGCCGCGTATATATATAGAGTCAGGTTCAAAAAAGTACCTCTCGAAATCAAGTGCACCTGAAGGTACCAATCTTAAAAAACTTTTTTTAAATTTTTTTCTCATAACCATGTTTAAATTAATGTTATACACATGATATATGAATTTCACATACATTCACACTTTCTGTGTCCTTAAAACTTATGTGAATGCTCAATGCATATTTAAGTGAATGGTCATCCATGTGAATGATCATTTCACACAATGTGAATGGTGTGAATGACCATTCACATGATCTTTTTTTACCATTCACAAGATTTATGATGTTGCTCCTTTTGAAAAAAAATCTTATAATGTTGTATTATACATGTCTATTCAAAAAAAAATATATGTGAATGATCATTCACATTAGGGTACGCTGGAATCTCATAGGTATGCTGATGAACCTGATTCTATATATATATATATATATATATATATATATATATATATATATATATATATATATATATATATATATATATACACATTATATATATTAAAACTTTAATATATTAATATAATATATATTTTAATAATTATCTTTATTATTTAAACCTTATATAATTATCTCTATAATTATATACCCTTTAAATAATTATGTTTCTTTTATATATTATCTAATAATATATAAATGACTAGATAATTATTTATAATTATCTATATTTATTTGCTTATAATTATCCATCCAATTATCTAATAATAGATGATAATACTAATTCAAATAAATGCATCTTTTATTTAATATCCAATACTAAATAAAAGACTAGATACTTATGTAATTATCATCCAATGACGATTAAATCAATACAATATCTAATATTACAGTTTTAGTCCCCGTACTTTGAGATATAATTAATCATTCATTAATTTAATCTCAATGATCATTTCGTGTCATAAACAATATCCAAAATTATTTATTCAATAGTTTAATTGCATCTGCTCAGTTGTGCTCATCGGTGTGACCCTCAAGTGTTTTATGAAATCAGCCATGATGCAGTAGTAATGTCATCTTTACACACAATATACTAACATACTCCCACTTGTGTAAGACGACATACTGTCCTGCAACATGCGCCTAAAGGAGGTCATGGCTAGACACTTTAGGCAACCAAGGTCATAAAAACTCTGATTCCCATTCGGGCATTCTTGTTGAAACAGCCTTCCAAAAAGAAACTTAGGTTATATCCCATGCATCGCGATATTTCAATGTCAAAGCTAGGCATGGATTAGATCAACCATAGCAAACACGATTATGTTTCTCGACTCCCTGATCTTATACTGAACTGTAACAGACAAAGTAGAACACATCAGTTCTGTCCGAGCATGGCCATGCATTTCTGTCAGTATCGATCGCCGAGGGGCCCAGAAATATCTCTTCTTAGTTAAAAGAAGGTTCAAATCCCATCTTGACTATTTAGGCCTCCAGCACAACTCCCACTGCAACCAGCCTCGAACCGTTATGATCACCCAGTTACAGATGACGTTAGGTTAGGCCAAATGTACAGCAGCACCCGCGCTAAAGTACGTAGACATCTAAGGTACTAAGGATTACCTTTTTGAGACGACTCATGACTATGATCCACAAAGTGGTCTCAATCGGTGGGTCAATCCAATATTTGTTCGCAACAAATATCTATAAATTTGGTCCAACTTTTGCTATAATCATCACCCATGAATATCAACCAAAAACCACAGTAGCCTTTTACTTCTCGTTGTGGTTCCCATGACAACAAGCATCTATGGAATAGTTTTAGAATAACTTCAAATTTATTCTTGGATTTCTAAAACATGCAAAATAGAACGACATTAAAGATATCATGTTGATCTCCTTTATCTCAATAAACACAACATGACTTCCATCAATTTAATGCTACTGTTCCTTTATCAAATATAACGGTAATACGATCTATCGAAAAATTAATTTCAGACATGATCTTAGTGGGATTGTTCTCTAGTTAACTGACTTAACTTCCATTACCGTTTGTCTTTGAAAAATTACACTAGTTCTTTATTACAACTTCTCATAATATTATTCAGACCCATTCTGAATCTCCTTACAAATTTATATCCATTTTCTTTAGAGGAACTGGTAAATCACTCATAAAGACACCAGGATTAAAATTTAGGAGCTCTAGCAATTCAGATTAATTGCTACTAGTGGTACGTTTAGATGTTTAGTCTTGAATCTGACAGTATGCAGTTTATCTATATCTTAACAAGATATCTTTAATAACATTTTGTTCAACATTTGTGATATGTATCCATAACCACCAGAACCTGGTTATCGACAACATTTCATTGTGGTGTTCCGTCAAGCTTGCCGAAGAGTGTTTAAACAAGTCAAAGGTTATTACTTGACTTAACCATCACACAAGTTGTATATATTTCACATAATTTTAATATGCAATTATGCTTCTTGTCTAAACAACCTTGACTTATAAAGTCTTTAATTGTTTCTGACAAGTGAAGTGAATTAACCTCCATGTAACTCATTTACATTTAATTCTGCATTTTATTAGTTTCATTTATATATTCACGGATGACTATCCAACTCATATAATCTCTTGAACTAACTTTCAAGAATTAACAAGTTCAATGAAACTGCGTTTGAACACTTGAACAATTTACCCAACAACATGGTAACCCTTTTTATCTGAATATGACTACTTGAACAATTTACACAACAACTAGGTTGTCCAATCTCTATTGACAAGTTACTATTCAAGTTCCTCTTGAATCAATAGTCTATGATCATTGTTTTAAACAATAGGAATTTCAAGCAATAAATTTTCAACTCAAAAAAATTCTTTAATTGTCCCAAAAATACTTGCAAGAAATTCAACTATTGTATACTACACCATGATAAACTATTGATGACATGAAAATTAGTGTCCAGCAGAGTATTCTCTAAGATGTCTCTATGCTCCCACTGAATCTGTCATCTCTTTTCACTTCATTTTAGTCATTGCAGACTTTATGCATAAAACTTGTTCAATTGGATATCACATATCCAAGAACAATAGAAGTGACTGATTAAGATACATGAAGTCTTATTGCGGTCAACCTTGACCGTTTCCAAGTACTTGGGACAATTCCTTTCCCAGTGCCCAGTTTCCTAGCACTCAAAGAATTTGTCATCCTTGGATTTGACTTCTCTTGTTCTAGGTTTTAGCTACTTGTTAGCTTTAACCTCCGGCTTGGAAACTTACTTTCCCTTCCGTCTCTTTCCATATCTACTCTCCTTAATCATTCCCTCAGCAGTCTATAGCATCTGATGCAGCCCACTGATCATCTTCTCCATGCATGTTGTAACAAATTACAAATTGCTAAAATTCCTTCAATAAGGAATTGAGAATTAGATTCGTGGTCATATCCTGTGTCACGGGATACCCAAGTCTGCTAAGATGATCCAGATAACCTTTCATCTTCAGCACATGGGGTCTAACAGTTGTTCCTTCTGCCATTCTGCAGGAGCTCAGAGCCCTAGTTGTATATGTTTCTCAGTCCGAGCCTGAGTCTAGAACATATCATTTAGCCGGCGATACATCCGGCAACCTGAGACGTCCATAAGGCAAGTCCGCAGCTCAGATGTCATGGTCTCTAGCATTAGACAGGAAACATTGACCGAATCCTCAGAGTGCTTCTTGTAGAGATTTCTCTCCTTAACTGTAGCAGTCTCTGCAGGAGCAGGTTCTGGTGCCCTTTCCAGAATATACGACTTTCACTCTGTACTCAGAACATTTGTCAGATCTTATTCCCAATTCAGGAAGTTGCTTCTTTTGAGTTCTCCATATCCCGAATGGACCTCAAAGTAGCAACATGTGCTTTTGGGGAGGATTTTCAAGTGGGGAATGGATATTGACGTTATCATTGTTGTTGTTACTGTTATTGTCATTGTTATTATTAAACCGCTTGTACCTCTGTCTTTTTCAACCATCTTAAACAATTTTTTCAAAAATTAGTATTTGATTAACCATTAATAAATCAATAACCCAAAATTCAGAAAATGATTTATTAATCCTAAGAACCATTTTACTTATTTATGCACCCAACGGAGGCTGAACCTACATGAATAAGCTACTCAGGCAGGCAACTTATTGTTAATGTTTTTAAGATTAGATATAAATCAACACTTTGGAAGATTATATTGATAACGAAAGAGAGAGTTACAATAGAATTGAAAGGTTTTTGATATATGTAACTTTTGAACATTATATGCCTATTTATAGGCTTACACAACTTAACAAGATTGTTTTACTTCACCTCTAAGTATTCTTGCTTGCTAAGCTACTTAGGAGGTAAGTTTCCTTAAAGGTTAAGTCTACTTAATAGTAGAACTTTCTTAACCACTAAGTTTTCTTCATGGTTAAGTTTTCTTAGTAACTAAGGTTACAAAATATCTTCATACTAAATAAACAAAACTTAAAGATACTAAATTCCAAAAACAATCTTAGATGCATTAACACTCCTCCTTAAGATTGTTGTTGGTAATCATTACTTGAGCCTTCAAATGATCTAGCTTCATTCCAGTAAGTGGCTTTGTCAGCATATCTGCCAATTGAGCTTCGGATGTGCAATATTTCAACTTCACTTCTTTATTCTTCTCAGCTTCTCGGATGGCATGATACTTGACGTTGATGTGCTTTGTTCTTCCATGTTGCACAGGATTTTCTGCTATAGCAATAGCAGACTTGTTGTCACAAAAGATTATAGTTGGATCTTTTTGAGTTAGCTCCAAATCAGATAATATTTTTCTAACCCAAATAGCATGATTGACAGCAGCAGCAATTGCTATATATTCTGCTTCAGCTGTAGATTGTGCAACAACTTTTTGTTTACTTGAATTCCAACAAAAAGCTCCCGAACCAAGAGTGAAAATATAGCCAGAAGTACTTTTCATATCATCAATGCTTCCAGCCCAATCACTATCAGAATATCCTTCAAGTTTCACATCTTTGTTTCTTTCGAACATAATCCCGCAATCAAGAGAACCTTTCAAGTATCTTAGGACTCTCTTTGCAGCTCCCAAATGATAAGTAGACGGTGCTTTCATAAATCTAGATAGAAAGCTAGCTGCATATGCTAAGTCCGGTCTTGAGATTGTCAAATATAATAAGCTTCCAACAATACTTCGGTAAGGCGTTGGATTAACCAACATTTCTCCATCATCTTTAGATAACTTACAATTCAAAACAAGCGGTGATGCAACTTGTTTGCAAGAAAGCATGTTAAATCTTTTGAGCATATCACTTGCATACTTTCTTTGTGAGATATGAACACCATCGGACTGTTGTTTTATCTCCATGCCAAGAAAATAATTTACCAGCCCTAAATCTGACATATCAAATTCAAATTCCATTTGCTTCTTAAACTTCATAATAAGATCATCATTGCTTCCGATCACAAGCAAATCATCAACGTAAAGAGAGATAATTAACTTATCTTGAGAGTTGAATTTCTTTACGTAAAGAGTTGACTCACTTGAACTCTTCTTGAAGTCATGATTTAGTAAATGAGCATCGATCTTAGCATACCAAGCTCTAGGTGCTTGTTTTAGACCATAAAGTGCCTTGTAGAGTCTGTATACCTTTTCTTCTTGTCCAGTTACTTCAAAACCTTCAGGTTGGTTTACATAGATCTCCTCCTCAAGTTCACCATTGAGAAATGCAGACTTGACATCAAGATGGTGAATTTTCAAATTACGTTGAGCAGATACAGCTAACAATAACTTGATAGTATCATGACGAGCAACCGGAGCAAAAGTATCTCCGAAATCTACACCGGGAATTTGAGAATACCCTTTTACTACTAGTCTTGCTTTGTGCTTGTGAATTGAACCGTCAGGATGATATTTAGTTCTGAACACCCATTTCACACCTATTGCACTTTTCCCTTCTGGCAAGTCAACAAGCTTCCAAGTGTTATTTTTCTTGATCATTTCAAGTTCACACTTCATGGCTTTAATCCATTCATCGTGTTTTACGGCATCTGTATAGCTTGCAGGCTCTATATCAACAACATTACAAGACTCGTAGACATCAGCAAGTGTTCTTGTTCTTAACACATCAGTGTCGGTTGTGTCTTGAATATCAAATTCTGGTTCATTGACTTCATCGATAAACGTGTCATCTTGTGTACTTGAACCACCAACTTCATGCCTTTTAACTTTGTTCATATTCCAATCCCAATAGGCTCCTTCATCAAATATCACATCTCTGCTTATTGCAATTTTGCTATCCATGAGATCATAAATTCTATATCCTTTTGATTCTGTTGCATAACCCAAAAAGATACCTTTTCTAGCTTTTTCATCAAGCTTTGACCTCTTGACATCTGGAATATGGTAATAACAGATAGACCCAAAAATCTTTAAGTGTTTGATCGAAGGTTTAATACCTGACCAAGCTTCAATTGGAGTCTTATCACTTACGGCTTTTGTTGCTAATCGGTTGAGCAAATACACTGATGTAGCTACAGACTCGGCCCAAAATGTTTTTGGTAATTTCTTTTCATAAATCATTGATCTCGCCATCTCCATAACAGTTCTATTTTTTCTTTCAGAAACTCCATTTTGTTGTGGTGAGTATGGAACTGTAACCTGATGTATTACTCCTTGCTGTCGAAGAAAATCTTCAAACTCATTAGAAGTGTATTCTCCACCATTGTCAGTTCTGAGAATACGCAAAGTATTTCCACTTTGCACTTCGACAAGTTTCTTGAAATTCTTGAATGTTGAAAGAACTGAAGCTTTGCTGCTAAGAAAATAAACCCAACACATTCTTGTATAATCATCAATGAAAAGTACAAAGTACTTGTTGCCACTGCAGGATGATGTAGACATAGGACCACAAATATCAGAATGCACAATCTCTAGTTTTTGTGTGGCTCTTGTTACACTATATTTTGAAAATGGCAACCTGTGACTTTTTCCCAATTCACAACCTTCACATATAGAATCAACTTCAGTGATGGCAGGCATATCATTCACCAACTGAGTAGTATGCATGTGCTTGAGCGTTCTATAATTGAAGTGACCAAATCTTTTATGCCATTTCAAACTATCATCTTCCGTAATAGAAAAAGCACTAGCATTTGCAACATCAAGCTTCAAGTAGAAACCATTATTCACCATATCAAGCGTAGCTACTTTGGAACCAGCAGCGTTCAAAATAGAGCAACAAGAATCTTTAAAATTCACGCTATAGCCGTTTTTCGTCATTTGCGGCACACTTAATAAATTTTGATCAAGTTCAGGAATATACAAGACATCAGAGATGTATTTGGTACCTTGCTTTGTGTTAACAGCAATAGTGCCTCTTCCTTTAGCTTGAACAACTTCTCCATTTCCCAACTTTACTCTAGTGTTGACTGCTGTATCAAGACTTGTAAAGAAGGAAGGATCTGGAGTCATATGGCTTGTACATCCACTATCCACTAGCCATGTAAGATCCTTTGAACATATGTCAACATGTGATGCCATGAACAAGTGCTCATCTTCTTTGTTGTTCTCTTCTGAAACATTTGCTTGCTGAAGTTGATGTGAATGTCCTTGATTTTTCTTTGCTCTACAATATTTTTCAATATGCCCAAACTTTTTGCAAAAGTTGCACTTAAAGTTTGGTTTATCTTTGAACCAACAATCGGCTTCTTGATGGTTTGTGTTTTGACAAATTTTACAAGGAGGAAAATTACATTTCTTTGATGTTGAAGAACTTTGTGAGGTAGTAGAGCCTTTGTTCCCCTTGTTGAAATTTCTTCTCTTGTAAGTATTCTGCTTTGTACTTTCAGTCTTGTTATTTCTTTGAGATGCTTGAAAAGCACCTTCAATTTTTCCTTCTGATCTTACAGAAACTCTCTGCTCTTGAGCTTCGAGCTTGCTTGTTAGCTCAGAAATTGTAAGCACACTAAGATCGCAAGACTCTTCAATAGCAGAAATTTTAGCTTCAAATTTTTGAGGAACGCTTATCATCATTTTCTCCACTACTTTTTGCTCTTTCACGTCTTCACCTTGTAACCTCATTCGATTAACCACATCCATCATTCTTGCTGAATAATCTTTGACACGTTCATCATCTTTCATTTTCAATAATTCAAACTCTCTTCTGAGAGTTAATAATCTGACAGCTTTTACTCTATCAGTGCCTTCATATGTCTCTTGGAGTTTGTCCCACACTTCTTTTGGTGTCTCCAAGTGCATGATGGAGGTGAAAATTTGGTCAGCAAGTCCTGATTGCAAACAGGTAAGTGCCTTGTCTTTTTTCAGCAATTCTTCTTCATAAGATTTTAATTGAGCAATCGTTGGATTTGCTCTAAGAGCTGGAGGATCTTCACCAGTCTCTACAACCTTCCATAACCCTTGAGACTTCAAATACGTCTTCATTTTGACTGCCCAAATATGATAGTGCAATCCAGAAAATATTGGAATTGCAAGAGCAGCTGAACTAGATGCCATGTCTAGTTAATTCTCAAGTGTTTCACTCCCTCTCGTGTTTCTCTCAAGTAAATCACACGGCCCCTTAAGAAGTGGGCTCTGATACCACTGTTAATGTTTTTAAGATTAGATATAAATCAACACTTTGGAAGATTATATTGATAATGAAAGAGAGAGTTACAATAGAATTGAAAGGTTTTTGATATATGTAACTTTTGAACATTATATGCCTATTTATAGGCTTACACAACTTAACAAGATTGTTTTACTTCACCTCTAAGTATTCTTGCTTGCTAAGCTACTTAGGAGGTAAGTTTCCTTAAAGGTTAAGTCTACTTAATAGTAGAACTTTCTTAACCACTAAGTTTTCTTCATGGTTAAGTTTTCTTAGTAACTAAGGTTACAAAATATCTTCATACTAAATAAACAAAACTTAAAGATACTAAATTCCAAAAACAATCTTAGATGCATTAACACTTATTACCAATTACAACCCCCTTGCAACTCGTAGATCTTATGAAATTTTCAATTTCTTAAATTGATCATGTTTAATGTCATCCACACCTTGGGCAACAGTCTTACTGAGAAACGACCACTGACACACACCATATAACAACTGCAAGTCACTGGCCCAAGTCTCACTTAGGATCCACAGTGCTTACCTCATAGCTCTCCGAGTTTGCGGCGTAAGCACCCAACGAAGGCTGAACCTACTTACGACGACCGGTCACCGTGAGTGCCACTATATGGACGGTGTGTTGTGTCAGATTTTTAATTTGGGTTTATAACCAGTCTCTTACCAAGAATTAGTGGCCAGTCAGGTTAGTCTGCGGACAAGATCCTTTCGGTTCTAAACCTTTTGGAAATTCCACAGCCCGAGCAAGACTGTCCTAGACACCACCTATTCTGGTAAACAATCCAGTTAATGTACCAGTTTTAAGAATTTCAACTCTTTGATCATATGACATTTTAAAAATAAATATCCTTTTATTTGAAAAACTAATTTCATAAAAATGTCATATCTTACACCTGACAAAATAATTAAAGTTTCCAATTTAAACTTCCTTTTAAATACTTTAATTTTTTCATCAAAAATGATTGTAGTTTTAATTTCTTTTATTATCTACTTTGTCACCACAACCACACAGATAAAAATAACACATAAAGAAATAAAAACATACAACCACATGGTGACATAGCCTTGCCGAAACTAAATTGGTTTCCGAGAGCCATACGGACAAACCAATTAGGTCAAAACCTAAGGGACAAAATCAACTCACAAGGCAAGAAGGATGAACTCTTTCAGCTCCAACTAGCCTCAGCATCCGATGATGTCACCGAGCGTCCTTGATGAATGACCTCTTTCTTGATGGACATCTTCGCCAAGATTTTTTTACATGATTTAATCTAAATACATTTGCCTATTTTATAACCTATTACAGATTACATCACAAAACCCGGGATTCCAATGGCACACAGGCCTTCCCAAAAATATAACCAATAATAAAATAGCAAATATTGAGATTAAACAAACAACCATCACAAACAAGGGGTCTCAAGGCTCGGCTATGTCACAAACATAAATAAAGCAGTAAAACATATTAATTATCCAGAATTCATTTTCATCTTGCCATGAAAATAATTCCAAGACCAATTAATCTACCATTTATTGAAGTAATCATGTCCGATATCGTTCTTTAATTAAATACGGTTCATAAACTCGAAATTCAGGAACACATTCCAAAATTATAAACTTTTTCCCGAAAAATTCAAGTTCAATTCAATCTTTGCATTATCTTTGGATTCAAAACTACACTTTTCTTAAAATATTCAATTAACAATTCAAACACCTTTGAAACTTAAACTTACTATTTTAAGAAACTTTTTATTAAACAACTTTTAATAAATATAGTTATTATTTTCAAATAATATTGATAAATAATTTAAGCTTCATTTAAATAATTATCAATTAACTACTATTCTATAGAAACATCTTTCCAGAAATAAATAAACTTTATTTAAAATGTCAATTTTCTAAATAAACAATTTTACCAATAAAATATGTCTTTTGAAATATTTTAAAGATTATTGACCATCTTTAGATAACACCAAAAACTTTCTTTATGGTTTTAAAAAATTTCTACCGAAAATGTTGATGTCGAGATCAAATCTCAAAACATTAAACCATGACCGAGCATGAAACTCAAAGTCACGATTTTATCAATTTGAAAATAGAATCCTTAAATTAAACTCCCTTTAATTTAACAATGCATTTTATGGAACTAAATATTAAAAGCATAAATTAAATCTAGTTTATAAATTAAAATTACCATTAATTTTAATTTCAACATTAAAACTTAACTTTTAATTAAAACCGATTTAATTTAAACGACGAATTACCGGAAAACGGAAACGAACCAACTTAGTTAACCGACTCATACTCGGGTTCAATAACTCATATGAACCGAAAACAAGTAGGGTATTAAACCCTTTGACGGCTGAAATTAATCGAAGTCATTAATCAACTCACTTTGATTATTTCGATTTCCATATTCCAATTAATCGTTTGATTATCGAATCAAATAATATTTAAACCGATTTGCGAATTTTATAAAAAACCTAATAAAGTCACCACTTTAATTTTATAAAACTGAAAACATATTAACATATATTTTGTCACAAATGTCTAAACATTAATAACCAAACACTTTTGATTTATTGATTTGATTTTAACGCATTTAATTTAATCGTTCGAGTTTAACCGTGAATTAAACGACATGACGGAACAAATATTCCATCACCTCGGTTACCACATCACAACCGAGAGGTCATGGGTCTCAACCCATGCCGAAATCTCTAGGTTTGATTTTGCGAATCGAAACGTTTAATTTTCGACTTTAATCAATTAAACACTTTTAAACAATCAAATATTAACTAAATAAAACGAACAAAGGTTTCAAAATCCCGAGTTCCGAAAAACTACAAGGTTGGCCGAGAATCACCATGGGGTTTCCAAAACCTTTGGTCGATTTTCTCCAAGCCAAATCAAAACCTTAAACGTTTTAATTATTGATTTCGATCGTTTAAACACTTTTAATTATTAAAAATCAAAAGTTTAAGAACGCTGGAAATAAATACATGAATAATACTATCATTATGTTACTTGAGATGGCTCTGATACCACTGTTGGAAATTCGTATCGTTTTTCATAAAAACATAAACATTAATCATATTAACGCACAACGAAAGCTTTTTAAAATCACGAATTCCGTAAACGGATCATCAAGTATACATAAGATAAGTAAACGAGAAAACAATAAAAATTCGTACCTTTGTATTCTATGACAAGAATACACGAATGAGACGCACTCGGTATCCACCGGTGATGACACGATCGAGCGGCGCCAGGTATGCAATAAAACACACGAAGAACGGGAAAACACACCTAATTTCGTGTATTGTACGGCCAAAGAACTACCACACACACTCAAACACCTTCAAGTGTGTGTGCGGCGGCTTTTGTTTTCAATTAGGTCACCACCTAATCCCCTTTTTTTTCTCTACATCATATGTATCTTCTATATATGTGTGTGAAAAAGGCCGTATATATATATATATATATATATATATATATATATATATATATATATATATATATATATATATATATATATCACACATTATATATATTAAAACTTTAATATATTAATATAATATATATTTTAATAATTATCTTTATTATTTAACCTTATATAATTATCTCTATAATTATATACCCTTTAAATAATAATGTTTATCTTTTATATATTATCTAATAATATATAAATGACTAGATAATTATTTATAATTATCTATATTTATTTCTTTATAATTATCCATCCAATTATCTAATAATAGATGATAACACTAATTCAAATAAATGCATCTTTTATTTAAAGTCCAATACTAAATAAAAGACTAGATAATTATGTAATTATCATCCAATGACAATTAAATCAATACAATATCTAATATTGCAGTTTTAGTCCCCGTACTTTGAGATATAATTAATCAGCCATTAATTTAATCTCAATGATCATTTTGTGTCATAAACAATATCCAATATTATTTATTCAATAGTTTAATTGCATCTGCTCAGTTGTGCTCATCGGTGTGACCCTCAAGTGTTTTATGAAATCAGTCATGATGCAGTAGTAATGTCATCTTTACACACCATATACTAACACATTTGTTTATCTGTTGAATCTAACACACTTATTATTTTACACTGGTTACAAATGGCCTCTCAAGCTCAATCCCAACCTTCAAACTCCTCTGACTCCCATTCTTCATCTAACCACCCTCTTGTATCCAAACCAGTTCGTTCCGCATCTGTTACTAGACCTTCACCATCTACCCTTATTCCAGATAATCAGTTGGTCAAACCCAAATACTGCCTACCATTCAAAGATAATAACCACCGTCTGGATACCAAAGTCATCAACGTTAGCCACCCAATCATTGTAGATATTCTCAAAGGGCATCCTTTGGGATATCTTCTCCAATATAAACCCTGTAACATCCACGGATTTAATTTGATGTATTTTGGTTAATTAAGTGGAAAACTTATATATATTTAAGTTGAATTTGGGTGATTATTATGTATTTAGATATTTAGCAAGTTTGTTGCTATTTTTAAGAAAATTGAACTCAGAATTAATTTTGTGGAGTATTATGAATTTAAAAGTTATTTATGATAAATCTAAGATTAAATCAGTATTTTATGGAACCGGTTAAGTCGAGTGATGAAATGTGCAAAAATGACGAAAGTAGTATATAAAGGGCAATAGGCTTCATTTTTCTAGTTTACACTCTCTCACTACTTCATCTCTCTAGAAATTTTCTCTCTACATCTCTCTAAGATATATCACAAACCGACCGTCAGATTTTCGAGAATTATACGTCATCGGAAAGGTATCGAGGAGTACAACAGCAATCTACAAACAGAATTCAGATTTCGTGCGAATTTAGGTAAGAATCGACCTTTCTAAGATTATGGTTTCGGTTTTGTAGAAACTAAAATTTCGAATCTATCATTTTATGCAAATTTAAGCTTGTTTTGCTCGAAACATTGCTGGAATGTGATAATATATGCATAGTAGAATCGAATCCAGGTATTATACATGATATATTAGTGATTTTAGCCTTAGAAATGAAGGATTTAAGTTGAAATGATGAACAGACTCGAATATGTCAAGAACAGAGTCGAAATACAAGAACAAACTCGAGTTTGGTGCTAGATTCGAGTGTGTACCGTTAGATTCTAAGGGGAGGGCTTCGAATCTAGGCCTAGACTCGAAGTGGGGTTCGAATCTAACCCTAGATTCGAAGGTATGTTCGAATCTGACATAAGGGGTTCGAATCTGATGCTTGATTTCGAATCTAACCTATTTAATTCGAGTTTAATGCCTAAAATTTAGAATACTACTCCCTAGACTCGTGTAATTTGAATGAAACTCATACACAACATATAAAATGATATGAAAATATGCAAAGGACAAGATATAGACTTGAAATGGGTTTCAACTTTAGTTATAGTTCGAATTTAGATATGTACCCAAAACGGGGGAAAATATCGCTAAATATACGAAACTTGATTTTATAGATTTAAACGGTTAATGACTCGAGGAATTGTTGTAATTGATATAACAGGTCCCTTGTGGTGTTGTTTAACCCACAGTGGGGTACTTGGTGGAATCCGGTTGAAAGCCCGAAGAGAAATAATATCGGTTAAAAGATAATTACGCACCCACTGTGAGTACAGTAGATTTCACATGGTTATATTTGTTTTATGTAAGCTTTGTCTGCTGAGACCTGTTGTTTCATTGATTGTTTGGAATTCTACTAACTTGCGTAGATTTAGATGCACATTCTTACTTGTTGCATGTCCTTTCGGTTGTTGTGCATCTAGTGATGGACCGGTGGGTCGCATCGATTACTCTGATGTTACTGTGCTATATGACCTGGAGCTGATCCCTCCTAGGCCCGGTAGGCAGTATGTCATCCCCGATCGTACGTTTGTCTCAGATGGTATGTTTAAATGCCGAGCTGTGAGCTCGAAGGGGCTGCGGCTCTGGTCCGTACTTGGTGTACGAAGAGAGTATACGACGTTTGTCGTCGGGATTACTCTTGGGCTTCATAAAAATTTATAAAATGCGCAATCTATGTATTCACTAAGCATTCGCTTACGTTTTAGTTGTTGTATTTTTTACAGGCAAAGGAAAATCTACTGCTGGACCTTCTAGTTAGGTCGTTTGGAAGATTTTGGAGATTCGGCACTATTTTATCGGTAATTTATGTTACGAGACAATGTTGTAATATTCTGGATGATTGTAATAAATGTATGGGTGTGTAGACTTAGACTTGGTATCTTATAGCACCGTAGGGTGTTTAACACTTGTTGCACTATTTCATTTATGTTTTAATGCTTCCGCACTTAATTTAGGTTATCAGATCATTATGTTATTGCATGTTGATGATTAATCCTGGGTGTATTGTAATTGGTGGTTGTTGTGGCAAGGGTGCCACACGAGATGGTATCAGAGCAGTTGTTTGAGATTCAAGAGTCCGTGAGATCTTGATCTCAAACATTAGGTAATGATATGTAGTGGTTTAAGTAATGATCTGAACTAAGATAGGTTATGATCTAGTAATTATAAGAGATTGACTATCATACGGGACAAATAAGTGGTGTCTTTAAACTGATGACATGTTACTAAACAAGTTATATGTTTATATTTTCAGAACATGTCTGGAGGAATGACACCTGAGGAAGCCAGAGAGATGATGCTAGCCATGATGGCTGAGCAGAATAAAATGATACAAGATCAGTTTCGGGCTCGAGATGAGGCCGATGCTAAGAGAAGAGAGGATAAGAGAAAGAACAAGGAGAAGGAAGGGAGTAACAACGAGGAACGAGATGACAACATTGGGTCATCTAACAAGCCCAAGGGTTGTCGTTTCAAGGACTTCAAAGGAAATGGGGCCGTGGAGTTTAATGGATTAGGAGATGCTGTTGCCGCACTAGAATGGATAACAGCAACTGAGCGAACATTCCGAATCAGCGACTGTGCTGAGAAGGACATGGTTCGTTATGCAACTGCTATGTTCACGAATGATGCAATTATGTGGTGGAATGCCATGGTGAATGCTTTGACATTGGAGAAGATTTCTGTTATGACTTGGGCTGAGTTCAAGGACCTATTCACTCAGCAGTACTGTCCGGTTGATGAGCGCCGGAGGTTGGAAGCAAAGTTTATGGCACTGATGCAGGGAACTAAGACTGTGTCCCAGTATGCTGTGGAGTTCACGAGGTTAAGTCTGTTCGCACCTCATCAGGTGGACACCGAAGAAAGGAAAGTGACCAGGTTCGAGGCTGGTCTGGATATTGAGATTAGGAGGGTTATGAGCAACGTCCGCTACCCTACATTTGCTGGCTTACTTGAGGCTGCCAGAAATGTAGAACAGATCTTGATTATGTCGGGCTACTCGATCGGGTCTGCTGCTGCTTCCACCAATCCAACACAGCCGTCACCGCCGAAGCGCCAAAGGGAGGGAGGATACTCGGGATCTTCCCGGTCTTCACAATACTCATCACAGCAGTCTTTTCGCCGACCATCTGGTTCTTCTGATCGTGGTCGTGCTCGTGCATATTCTATCAACACCGAGCCACAATACTGCAACAAATGTCACCTGGAACATTTTGGCAAGTGCCCTAACGGACGTGCTTGCTTTTGCTGTGGAGAACTGGGACATTTTCAGAATGATTGCCCAAGGAAGGGTGATGCTTGCTATAAGTGTGGGGTGTGGGGTCACTATAGCAGGAACTGTAGAAAGAATGCTCCAACAGCTGCTGCACCATCATCAACACGATCGTCTGGAGGTTCGAGTGGTGGTTCAGTTAACCGCCGGGGTCAGTCACAGAGGGCACCTGCTCGTGCTTTTCAGATAACTGCAGAGGAGGCAAGGGAAAATCCGGAGGTCGTCACGGGTACGTTCATAGTTAATTCTATGCCTGCACGAGTTTTATTTGATTCGGGTGCCAATAGGTCGTTTGTTTCTACTGTGTTTGCACAAAGACTTGCTATGCCACTGTCTAAGTTGTCTGCTATACTTGATATTGAAACTGCTAGTAATACTTTAGTTAAGGTAGATCATGTATACCGAAATTGCACGTTAGTAATTGAAGATGTAGTCTTCAATTTAGATCTGATTCCGATAGAGTTCAGCGAGTTTGATGTGATAGTCGGAATGGACTGGTTCATCGAGAATGAAGCCCATATAGTGTGTAAGAGCCGAATGATAAAGACAACTACCCCGGAGGGGCGTGAGATATGTATATATGGGGATAGGAGAAGCGGGGATCTGTGTTTGCTGACTATTGCAAAAGCTCGAAAGCTTGTTGCAAAGGGATGTGATGCATACTTAGCATATGCGATTGATGCTAAGGCAGAGAAGAGAACTTTGGCCGATGTGCCGGTTGTTTCACAATTCCCGGATGTGTTTCCGGAAGACTTGTCTGGCGTGCCGCCTGAGAGACAAGTTGAGTTTCGAATTGATCTGATCCCCGGAGCTGCACCGGTAGCTCGTTCTCCTTATCGTCTTGCCCCAACCGAGATGAAGGAAATGATGACACAGCTGCAAGAATTGTTGGATAAGGGCTTCATTCGGCCGAGTTCATCGCCATGGGGAGCTCCGGTACTGTTTGTAAAGAAGAAGGATGGCACGATGAGGATGTGCATAGATTATCGGGAACTGAATAAGTTGACGATTAAAAACAAGTATCCTCTGCCGAGGATAGACGACTTGTTTGATCAGTTACATGGCGCTAGTGTATTTTCTAAGATTGATCTGAGATCGGGATATCATCAATTGAAGGTTCGAGAGGAAGATGTGCCAAAGACAGCATTCAGGACTCGGTATGGACATTACGAGTTTCTGGTAATGCCTTTTGGATTAACTAACGCCCCAGCTGTCTTTATGGACTTGATGAATAGGGTTTGTAGACCGATGTTGGATAAGTCGGTGATAGTGTTTATCGATGATATTCTAGTATACTCTAGGTCTGAGGCTGAGCATGCTGAGCATCTCAGGGAGCTGCTAGAGTTGTTGAGGAAAGAAAAGTTGTACGCCAAGTTCTCAAAATGTGAGTTTTGGCTGCAACAGATACAGTTTCTAGGGCATGTGATTTCGGGGGCTGGGATTTCTGTGGATCCAGCTAAAGTTGAAGCGATAAAGAATTGGGAGCCACCTCAAACAGCTACCGAAGTTAGAAGTTTTCTGGGGTTGGCAGGATATTATCGGAGGTTCATGAAGGATTTTTCTAAGATTGCAGTTCCTCTGACTGCATTAACAAAGAAAAATGCACCGTTTGTGTGGGAAACTGTGCAGCAGGATGCCTTTGAGGTTCTGAAGAAGGCGTTAAGTGAGGCGCCGATACTTGCTTTACCTGAAGGCAATGATGACTACGTGGTGTATACCGATGCTTCGAGGTTAGGGTTAGGCGCTGTATTGATGCAGCGTGGGAAGGTTATAGTGTATGCTTCAAGACAGATGAAGCAGCATGAGAAGAATTATTCGACTCATGATCTGGAGTTGACCGCAGTAACATTTGCTTTGAAGTTATGGAGGCACTACCTGTACGGTACTAAGTGTCAACTTTACACGGACCATAAGAGCTTGAAGTATATCTTTAGCCAGAAGGAACTTAATATGAGACAACGTAGGTCTATGGAGCTTATTAAAGACTACGATTGTGAGATACTTTATCATCCCGGGAAGGCTAATGTAGTAGCCGATGCCTTGAGCCGGAAAGCTTATGCTAAGGATTTCTGTTATATGATGACGTCCACTATACTAAGTTCCACGATCATTAACGATGTCAAAGCTGCCCAACTAGAAGCTTTGAAAGAAGAAAATGTCAGTGTTGAGGATATTAGAGTACAGATTAAGAATATGGAAACTAGCGAGTCTGGATTAAAAGGTGTATACGGAAGGATTTGGGTGCCGAAGTATGGTGGTATGAGAAATGTTATCATTGAAGAAGCGCATCAATCTAAATTTTCTGTACATCCCGGGAGCACAAAGATGTACAACGACTTAAAGGCAGACTTTTGGTGGCCGGGATTGAAGAAGGATATCGGTCAGTATGTTGAACGATGTAGGACTTGCCGGTTGGTAAAGGCCGAACATCAACAACCGTACGGCAGTATGCAGCCGCTTCCCATTCCGGAATGGAAGTGGGAGCACATTACTATGGATTTTGTTACAAAACTGCCGAAGACTAGGCGCCAACATGATGCAGTTTGGGTGATAGTCGATAGATTAACTAAGTCCGCACATTTTATACCGATAAGAGAAAGTTACTCCTTAGAAAAGTTGGCTAAAATTTATATGGACGAGATTGTTTCTAGGCATGGAGTGCCTAAGTCCATAGTATCGGACCGGGACAGCCGGTTTACTTCAAATTTTTGGTCGGCTTTGCAAGAAGGGTTAGGGACAAGGATAGCAATGAGTACAGCTTACCGCCCGCAAACTGATGGTCAGAGTGAGCGGACCATCTTAACGCTTGAAGACATGATGAGATCGTGTGTGTTAGATCTCGGTGGCAATTGGGACGATCATCTGCCAGTCATAGAGTTTTCGTATAACAACAGTTACCACGCTACGATCAAGAAAGCTCCGTTCGAGGCTTTGTATGGAAGGAAATGTAGGACTCCTACATGTTGGAGAGAAACGGGTGAAACACCAATCGCTGGGCCGGCCTTGCTTCAAGAAACAAACGAGAAGATACAGTTGATTAGGCAGAACATGAAAGCGGCCCAGGATCGTCAGAAAAGTTACTATGATCGGAGGCACAAACCGATCAATTTTGAAGTTAATGACTGGGTATACTTGAAAGTATCACCCATGAGGGGTGTTACTCGTTTTGTAAAAAGGGGAAAGTTGGCTCCGAGATTCGTCGGACCATTTAAGATAACCGAAAAAGTGGGGAATCAGTCATATCGTTTGGAATTGCCTGAAGAGATGTCGGGCATACATCCGGTGTTTCACGTTGGAAATCTTCGAAAGTCATTTACTTCTAGTAACGAGGATTGGGCCGACCATACTGAACTGCAAGTTGATGAAAGGCTCCGGTATGTTGAAGTGCCGGAGTGTGTGTTAGATACTAAGGTGAAGAAATTGAGAAGCAAGGAGATAGAAATGGTGCTTGTACGTTGGAAGCATCATAAAGGAGCAAATCATACATGGGAAACTAAGTCAGAAATGTTAAGAAAGTATCCGAAACTGTTTGAGTCCGAGTAACTTCGAGGACGAAGTTGAGCGTGGTGGAGCCCATGCTGTAACATCCACGGATTTAATTTGATGTCTTTTGGTTAATTAAGTGGAAAACTTATATATATTTAAGTTGAATTTGGGCGATTATTATGTATTTAGATATTTATCAAGTTTGTTGCTATTTTTAAGAAAATTGAACTCAGAATTAATTTTGTGGAGTATTATGAATTTAAAAGTTATTTATGATAAATCTAAGATTAAATCAGTATTTTATGGAACCGGTTAAGTCGAGTGATGAAATGTGCAAAAATGACGAAAGTAGTATATAAAGGGCAATAGGCTTCATTTTTCTAGTTTACACTCTCTCACTACTTCATCTCTCTAGAAATTTTCTCTCTACATCTCTCTAAGATATATCACAAACCGACCGTCAGATTTTCGAGAATTATACGTCATCGGAAAGGTATCGAGGAGTACAACAGCAATCTACAAACAGAATTCAGATTTCGTGCGAATTTAGGTAAGAATCGACCTTTCTAAGATTATGGTTTCGGTTTTGTAGAAACTAAAATTTCGAATCTATCATTTTATGCAAATTTAAGCTTGTTTTGCTCGAAACATTGCTGGAATGTGATAATATATGCATAGTAGAATCGAATCCAGGTATTATACATGATATATTAGTGATTTTAGCCTTAGAAATGAAGGATTCAAGTTGAAATGATGAACAGACTCGAATATGTCAAGAACAGAGTCGAAATACAAGAACAAACTCGAGTTTGGTGCTAGATTCGAGTGTGTACCGTTAGATTCTAAGGGGGGGGCTTCGAATCTAGGCCTAGACTCGAAGTGGGGTTCGAATCTAACCCTAGATTCGAAGGTATGTTCGAATCTGACATAAGGGGTTCGAATCTGATGCTTGATTTCGAATCTAACCTATTTAATTCGAGTTTAATGCCTAAAATTTAGAATACTACTCCCTAGACTCGTGTAATTTGAATGAAACTCATACACAACATATAAAATGATATGAAAATATGCAAAGGACAAGATATAGACTTGAAATGGGTTTCAACTTTAGTTATAGTTCGAATTTAGATATGTACCCGAAACGGGGGAAAATATCGCTAAATATACGAAACTTGATTTTATAGATTTAAACGGTTAATGACTCGAGGAATTGTTGTAATTGATATAACAGGTCCCTTGTGGTGTTGTTTAACCCACAGTGGGGTACTTGGTGGAATCCGGTTGAAAGCCCGAAGAGAAATAATATCGGTTAAAAGATAATTACGCACCGACTGTGAGTACAGTAGATTTCGCATGGTTATATTTGTTTTATGTAAGCTTTGTCTGCTGAGACCTGTTGTTTCATTGATTGTTTGGAATTCTACTAACTTGCGTAGATTTAGATGCACATTCTTACTTGTTGCATGTCCTTTCGGTTGTTGTGCATCTAGTGATGGACCGGTGGGTCGCATCGATTACTCTGATGTTACTGTGCTATATGACCTGGAGCTGATCCCTCCTAGGCCCGGTAGGCAGTATGTCATCCCCGATCGTACGTTTGTCTCAGATGGTATGTTTAAATGCCGAGCTGTGAGCTCGAAGGGGCTGCGGCTCTGGTCCGTACTTGGTGTACGAAGAGAGTATACGACGTTTGTCGTCGGGATTACTCTTGGGCTTCATAAAAATTTATAAAATGCGCAATCTATGTATTCACTAAGCATTCGCTTACGTTTTAGTTGTTGTATTTTTTTACAGGCAAAGGAAAATCTACTGCTGGACCTTCTAGTTAGGTCGTTTGGAAGATTTTGGAGATTCGGCACTATTTTATCGGTAATTTATGTTACGAGACAATGTTGTAATATTCTGGATGATTGTAATAAATGTATGGGTGTGACTTAGACTTGGTATCTTATAGCACCGTAGGGTGTTTAACACTTGTTGCACTATTTCATTTATGTTTTAATGCTTCCGCACTTAATTTAGGTTATCAGATCATTTTGTTATTGCATGTTGATGATTAATCCTGGGTGTATTGTAATTGGTGGTTGTTGTGGCAAGGGTGCCACAAACCCTCCATTCCTCAAGTATATCTTTAACAATTCTGGCACACCGTGAAGTTTGTTCCTGCTGATGGGAACCATAATTTTAAGGTTACCATCGATCAATTTAAAACCAAAATCACTCTAGCAAGACTCAGGCACAATCTATTCCTACCCCGTAGAATAGATACAGTAAACTTTCTAGAATTAGCTGACTTTGAGGATTTTGTATCAGATGAGGAGTTGGTCCATGATCTAATCTGTTTGGGATATTCAAAGCCACTACCCAAAAGTTCAAAATTCCATCGCAACGGACTGAATGGTGAATGGTACACTCTCTTCGGAATAATTAATAGATGCATGACGTTTAAACACACAGGCATAGACAGATGCGTTATACACTATCTCAGGATCTTCCATGGCATAGCTTTCAACAAGCACTATGATTATGCACAGTGCATATGGGAGGACCTCAAAGAAATCGTGCTGGCTAAGACAACAAATAGGTCAAAGAAATTTGTTCCTTTGCAACGGTTCATTCAAATCCCAAACAGAGGCATTCTCAAGGCAAATGATAACATACCGAAAAGATCCAGCTCTCAAAGATGCCCTGATTATGTAATGATGAGCTTACATGAAGTACCATATTCTCCGAATGCCAACATCATGCCGATTCTGAAAGCTTTGTTAAAGTATGCAGATCAGGAGAGTGAACATGTGAGGCTTTATAGAATAGATCACGCTCCCATAGAGACCCAAGAATCGGGTTCTCTAAACCAAGGAGTTGTAGGACAGGAGGAACTTCAGCAAGGGGCTGAAGTTCAGGGAACCCTTAAAGTGTCTGAGAAAGCAGAGGTTGAAGTAAGAGGTGGTGAGGGAGATGCGAGTAGCTCTGACTCAGAACTTACATTGTCAAACATTAATGAGGGAGCTGCGGAAGGCGAGGATGATGATGATGAAGGTGATCCAGATCATGATGAGGGAGGAGCTGCATTAATGGATTTTGTAAATATTGCTCAGCAGAGTGTGAGGGATGCCCAAAGCCCAGAAAGCCGGGACATAGCCACATATGCTGTTAGCACCCAACAAGGAGTTAGCATTGAAGAAGTCAGTATCCACTGACGATTGCACACCCCCCATCCACTCAGTCTTCTCTCAGCAGGAGACTATTTCATTTGAACACCGGGATCAAGCTCATATGCTATCCGATAATCTTTTGGATTTGATGGATATTGAAATTAGTACACATCTGCCCGAGTGTACGACTTCATTTCTCTGACAGAGTCTAGAACCGATACACACTAGGACACTTGCGTCTGCTTCATTCGTTGAAGTAAGTGTAGTAGAACTCAGTGTCACTTTCGAAACAACCTCAGTAATGGAAGCATTCGTTGCTCCATCACTTGAAGAGGTTTGAAGTCCAGTCAGAGCCACAACAATGCCATCTCTGAGCACTGGCCACACAGAGGTTCTTTTTACAAGTTCCACTGTTGTGTCAATTGACAGTCTAAGTGACCCAATAGTTAATCTTTCCCCACATGTGACTGAAACTACTTTAACTCAGCCATTGAATGCTGCTATAGCTGGTGTGAACAATCATGTCTCAGCTCAATTATCAGAGGTTATGGCTCAGATGACAAACATTCATAAGTTTCTGAAGGGAAAATCTGTAGCAGAGGAGTCATTGAAGCAACCAGATGAGGTGCTCGTCGATCTCCCCGAACTGTTATATCCCAAGCCACGGCGAAACAACCCAAGCGCAAGCAAGTGAATCTAGCTATAGAAGAGCTAAGAGACTTAGTTTTTGAACAATTTCACGAAATGAGTGAGAGGATGATAGGGTTGGAGAGTACAGTGATAACAGCTTTGGGAAATTTGTCAGAACATGTAGCAGCTGTTGAACAATCATGCAAGGCTCAAGCTTCAGCGCCTAAAAGAAAACATGATGAGCATGATGATGACTCCGATGATGCTCCTCATGAGGGGGAGAAGAGGAGGAAGCTTGATGAGCCGACACCGGGTCTTTTAATGATCACTTATCCAGAGAAAGAGCCTGCAAGACAAAAGAGAGGTGAACCTGGAAGTTCAAAAGAACTTACTGATGTTCAAGGTGGACAGGAATTGATTCTTTATGAATATGTTCCTGTTCCATTGAGCATACAGTCAGAGTTTTACAATTTTGATGAATATGAAGATTATGATGACGATGTACAAGAGAAAGTATCAATGATTGAGGATATTGTAGAGATAGAAGAATCTGATGATGATGATGTCATAGAGTTGACAGATGTTGCTGTGAGGGCTGACAGAATAGAAGAAGAAGAGGTGTTAGTTCAAGAAATTGTAATAGATGATGTACTTATACCAACGGTTGAAAAGCCTGAGGTTATGGTACAAGTAAAAGAAGAAGAGGTGGAGTCATTCCTAGTTGAAAGTTTCATTCCTCCAGTTGTGAAAGAAGTTAATGAATTTCAGATTATGGAAAGATTTTTTGATGAGTATGTATTAGCTGATGAGTCACAGAGGCAACATCAATTGAGGTTTGAAGTTCAAAGAATAGTTCAAAAAGAAATTGAGGATATGCTGTGCATACTGAATGAAGAAGAAGTTAGATAGACAAGGAAAAAGGGTTTGGAGCTTACATCGAAGAAATCAGCTGAGTATATTAGAAAAAGAAATAAATTGCCATATCTTGAAGATCATCTTGAGAAAAAGATTTTCTACCTTACACATTTCTGAAGTTACCTAGAGTGTTGGAGCCGAATAGACCAAATCTGGTTAATTATGCAAGTTTTCTTCAAAACAAGGCTCAAAGTGCTGAAAAGGTTAGAAGTGAATTTCCGATAGTTGATCTGATAAAGATAGATTCGTTAAGATCTTTTATCCTACCTTCATGGTTACAAGATCGGATGGGAATACTTACACATTAACTGAAGCTAATATGCTTTGGATGAACTTGGTGGAGATTGAAGATTTGTTTGACGAATTAT
Source organism: Centrapalus pauciflorus (assembly GCA_020465985.1). Classification (NCBI taxonomy): domain Eukaryota; kingdom Viridiplantae; phylum Streptophyta; class Magnoliopsida; order Asterales; family Asteraceae; genus Centrapalus; species Centrapalus pauciflorus. The sequence goes on from JAANYP010000160.1 coordinate 44,372, forward strand.
GCAGAAATAAAAGAAATGAACATTGCAGATTTGCTCTGAAGACCTTGTTTTACTTTATGCATATAAAGCTCGTTCTTATGTCAATTCAAGATCTCCAAATAGGTGTTGAAAGGGGCATGCGGAAGATAAACGTCACTCCGCCGAATAGAAAAATTAAGTTTGTAGGGGAGCTGAAAGAGTTTCAAGTTATTATGGTAAAGCGTCCAGTTGTAATGTACAAAGATAGAAATCGAAAGCTGAGAGCTATGAGGACCATTGAATTGAACAAGTTTTCTGATGGAACACTCAAGAAGGTTAAGAGTGGGCTAAAAGGAAAGTTGGCTGCTGATCAGAAAAGAAAAACGAAAAGAGGAGGCCTCAGTGCTAATGATAAGAAGCTCATAGTGGAAGTCATATCAAAGATAAAGTGGAGGCTTGCAAACAGAAAGAGTGTTAGAAATTTTGAAATGAAGTTGGGGCTAACAAGATGAAGACTTTGCTTATTTCATCAAAGGGGGAGATTGTTGGAATATTGTTTTGTTGATGATAAACAAAGTCTAAGGTCTAAAATATAATTAGAGCAAAGTTGTAAATAATATAAATAGAATGTTTGACTTTGTAATTAAATATAGATCTGACATTTTAGAATATTGATTGCAAGGAATTTTAGAGAAGTTTTCTAGGGCTATAGTACGCATCACCAGGGCTATAGTACGCATCAACAGTTCATCTCTGTAATTCATTTTGTGATTAATCAAAGCATTCGGTTAGTTGTTCTTGATCTTGTTCTTATTGTATTGATTAATTGTTGATTGACAAGTAGGATTCACACAACTTTCTCCCCTGTTTTTGACATGTGCGGTGCTCTGCTGTCCTGCATTTTTTTTCTGGTTCCAGTGAGAGAAGAGAGAAAGGGAAGATGGGCTCGGTTTGTGTTTCTGACTTTATTTGCTGGGCTTAATCAAATCATTTTTGGGCTTTAAATTAAATTGTTATGGGATGCTTTCTTTTATTTTTAGTTGGACTAGGTATATTCCATATCTTATTCTGTCTGTTTGCTTGTTCCCTGCCCCAACGAGAAGAGAGAGAGAGAGAGAGAGAGAGAGAGAGAGAGAGAGAGAGAGAGAGAGAGAGAGAGAGAGATGTGGAAATGAGTTGGGTCATTCAAAAAGGGTTATTGGTTTTTGTTTTCTTTAGTGCCCTTGTCACATTAGTTAGTTTAGTGGGTTTCAATTTCTTGAACATATTTATTTAGATTTAGTTGCGCCATTGCATGTGAATGGATTAATAGTTTTTTTAATCAAATAAATACTTGAATTGGGTTTTTGAAAGGATAATCAAGTTAGGATGGATTTATTTATTTTATTTATAGTTACTTAATAATAATCTCATATGTTTAATTAAATAAAATATTTTTTAATTATATAAAACTGTAATGAGTGAAGATTTAACAAATAATTAGGGTAATTATAATGATGTTAGTAATTTAAATAATTTCAACTAATAAATCGAAATCTACCGGTTCGGTCCTTGAACTTTAATTAAATTAAATAGATATAGCGGACTTAGTAAATTATAGAGTTAAGAAGATTGATAAATAGGCAATGTACTTTAATATCGGGATTCTAGTGGTTCTCCGAGACGTGTGACTTTCAATAAGTACTCTCAGCTGATTTTCGGTTAGTCGCTTGGTGGTTACAAATTGCGAGCACTGTGAGTAATTGATTTAATTCCATAAATGATCATTTGTAATATGTTTGTAATGGTTATCTGTTTCATTTCTTTTACCATGCTTATCCATTTCACTGCCATGTTGCCTTTGATAGCTGCTATGATTTTCATTGCCGAGAGTTGTTACATGATAACCCTTATTCCCCGGTATGCATACTTTGTTTTTATGTGTTGCTTACATGCCTGTGTGGCCGCATGATATTTTTATACGCTGTAAGTCGAGAGTGCTGCAAGATGTGTTACTGTGTATGCATTGCTGGAAGGCCGGATGATACATAGACTACCTATTCGTGGACGCACTGCTGGGAAGGTCGGGTGCTATAGGTGTTGAATTTGTGCTGATACTTGTATCATTCATGTTATTCATGCTTATTTGTGCTATTAAATTTATTGCTCACTAGTCGACGGCTTACCCCGGTTGTGGGGGTTTACCTTTCACGTTTAGCTGATAAGGGAAAAACACCAACTTCAGGATCTAGAGTTTGAGGACTTATGGTATCAGAAAGACTTTCACTTATTTTGTAATTATTATCGAACTCATAATTGGGATGAGTAGATCCCTAGACTTTCGATATGGTTGTAATAACTAGATACTTTATTTTAGCGTACTCTGAAAGTTATGTTTGAGTTGTTTATACACTGAATTTGAGGTTTGAACATAGAAAACTTTCATTATATTACTTTTGAGGTTTATGTTGTCGAATTTGGTAAACAACGCCACGTTATTAGAACGATGCGTTTCACTTAATCACTTGTGAATTTCCTCATTCTTAAGTGTGTGTTTTGAGAAGTGTAAAATTAGATAAAAACATTCCATCAATGCAAGATTTGTTCTAAATGTCTTGATTCACCATATCCTTGAATTCACAATTGGTATCTGATATGTGCATATTTATACAGATATTTTGTATCATTTCCTTTGCATATTGGGTGGTTTTCAGACCGAAATGCGCGAAAACGATACTGATTTTATTAATATTTATGTTTCGCAGGTCAGAAGCCGTTAAAACGACATTGGAACGGAAATCGAGGCCAAAAGAACGAGGAATTGAAGTCCAATTAACTTCCCTGATCAAATTCGAAGATTTGCTGAAAATTGCCCTACGCGGCCGTGTAGCTTTCTTTCACGCGGCCGCGTAAACAGATTTTTACAAGACCATGTAGCCAAGTGGTGTAAGACTAGTCAACACAGCTACGCGGCCGCGTGACTTAACCCTACGTGGCCGTGTAAGAAGCCCAGCCCACGAAATTCGTTTTTTGAAACCCTAGTTTGCAGCAGCCGAAGGGAATCGAATTTGGGAGTTTTCAGAGATTATTTTCAAAGCTTTTACCTACATTTTTCTTCGATTTTCACAATAGTTAATCAGATATTAGTGGAGGTTTTCGATTTTCTTGAATTCACAAGCTTTCGGCACGATATTATCCACGGTTTTGGAGACGAGTTTCAGAGTTTTTCGTAGCTTTTCAAAGTAATTAATCATAGTTAGTGAAAGTTATCGGATTTCCAGGATTTACAAGCATTCGGTTCAAGTTTTGGAATTTACTTTCACACGGATTGTTACGGATTTGGTACACTCGTTCTTTAAACCTCTTGATTTCGTAATGGTTATTTCTTTGAGTTTAATTACGGTTTTTAATACGATTAGTGAGTAGCTTTCTTGTTTACCCGCTTGGGATGATGGATTCTATGTATTAATTGGTAAATTGTAAGATTGATTGATGGATTTTGGTTTATATTAATTGGATTCTTGATTATTTCATATTTTCTTGTTAAAAATCAGATTTTTATTAATCTTTTAGCATTGTTTTACGATAATAAAGTGTTAATTAAATCTGCGTTTTAAAAAGAAAGATGCTTTAAATGAAAAATTAATAGTCAATTATCTCTTCTAGGCATTGTGTTGCGATAATGATTTGATAGTTGATTGTTAATCTAGAATTTTATGCGTTTGTTGGTTCTTATGCATTGTGTTGCGATAATAAGGTTGACAAATCATAAAGTTTGATTTTTAAAGTGACAGTCAATTTGTTGGATCTCGGTGTTAATCGATTATCTTTAGGCATTGTGTTGCGATTATAAGATTTATTGGTTAATATTGGAGTTTCAACGAGTTGCTTTGTTTTCATCACGTGGTTATCAAGATTAAATATTTTAACTTGAAGTAATTAAATAATCGGTAAATTAAACCAAAATCCGGGCTTAATTGAATTTAGAATTGGTTATCAACCAATTTGTCTTTAGTCAGTCAATTCAATCCATCGCCAATTAGTCGTAGTTTTCTAATTCTAAGTGGGTGACGCTTTCGTAATATAAGACTTTCGTAAAATTTATCATCGTTCTTTACTTGCTTAAGTTAGTTTGATTTGATTTTGCTTTAATTAGTTTGGTTCGTATAATTTAGTTGCCGTTACTTGCTTGCTTTAGTTGTTTAGTTTAATTCTTGTTTGCTAGAATTAGTTTTTATTTTAATATGAAAAATCCAAAATATTAGTTTAACTTTTTATCATTGTGTTACTTAGTTTGCTATAGTTATTCTGTTAGTTAATTTTAATTAGTGTCTCTAGTTGATAATTTCCTCAAAAAGTCCGAAATAGCTATATATTGGTTTAGGTTGTAGTATTGGAGTCTCCTTTCTTTATTCCGTTCCATGAGTTCGATAAATCCTGGGTGACTCTTAAAGCTATATTGCACATGATTGGTACACTGCGAGTTGTGTAATTTATACTTTGGGTTCATTTAGTTATTAAAACATGAGGTGTGTTTTGCACGCGTCAAGTTTTTGGCGCCGCTGCCGGGGATCGAACCCGGGTCACCTCAGCGCCATGATCGACCACCTACACCACCCACCACCCACCAGACTGACATACATGGCACGTCCGCCCACTCATCCTCCACTATCGACCCATCAGCCTCCCCTATGCTTCCACCGGGTTTTATCTTTTCTTATCCTGTCGCTTCATATGCTTACGCTTCCGAGCAGCTCCTTCTCCATCAAGCTATACATACCATCATGACTACCATGTGCATCCAACCACCGCCACCGCCTACATATAGCCTTCCTCCAGCTCCGGTCGTTGCTCCACATGTTCCTACAGCTATGCCCACCACTACAGATCAGGAGCAGGTGCTCCACCATTCTTCACCCACCCCTTCTCACCACTCGCCTACCTTTGTTGACCCACCAACAGTTCAGACCCCATCCACCACCTCTGCCATCTCTCCTAGTGTCACAGCTACTGTTTTGGATTACCGTATACTTACGCCTCGTGCTCCCGTACCACAGATAGTTTGTCATTGACGCTCCTCCCAGCATTCATCCTGTCCATCTGCTCCAGCCCGCCAGCAGTGATTTTCATGGGTTTTACAGGATCTATATATTTTTGTTAATCTTTACTATTGGTTTTATGTTCATATGTACTCAACACTTTCTATTATATTTTTGAGTAGGGTTCATCGTTATATACTCTCATGTGGTTGCTGATGTATGGTTTCTTTGTGCTTGAATGTGTTTAAGGTGGGACACTGGTAGAGATGTTTGCTGGCAGTAAGTTCAGCTTCATCGTTCAGAGCCGCCTAAGTGCTTTCTTCATTATCAGGGGAGTTTCTCTAGTTTTAATTTACTCTTACGTGTTAGATTTGCATGGTTTATGACAATGAGGACACTGTCAGATTTAAGTGTGGGGTGGGGGTATAAAAATGTCGATTTTGAGCTTTGCATGTTCTTATGAACAGTTCATGGCATTTTTGTTTAAAATAGGGCCAATTTTCAAAAGTTATTCTCTATTTTTTTTTCGTGTTGGACTCTTTTGCAGTATTGTGCTATTTTCTATGCATGCGAAGCTGAGCAAGTGACTTTGAGATTATTTGTTTTGCGGTATCAGGATGTTTGATGTGCATGTCACGCTTCTTGACTGAAATTGCATGATTAAGCACAAACAACCCTGTCATTCATTTCATGAGAATTTGAGCCCATCTAGCATTCATATTTAATGCTCATTATTTCTTTCGGTGTGAATTTGTCGGTGTTATCTGGATTAGGGTGGAACTTGTTTGTTAAATGCATGCCAAGATCACATCGTTTGAGAATATAGCACTTATTTAAAGGCAGTTAGGAAACCCCTTTTCCCAGTGACATCCTTGCCGGCATCATTTTCCTTAGTTTCCCCGTTTGAGCCTTGGCCTTTCATTTCGGTGACAACCCACACTATCAGCCAAATAATCCTTTTGTCTTTCGTTTGTCCGGAATTGGGATCGTGATTTAGTAGCAAGCTTTAGGGATTTATCTGGGATCATTCGTTTGTTAGTTTGTTTATCCTCTATGGGCCTTGACGATTATGCCTTGTTTTGATAGCATTCGAGTCATGTGTAATTCTCTGCTTTTGTGTTCTTCCTAACTTTTCTAGTGTTGTACCGCGGCAATGCTAGTGTGGTTTTGAGAGTTCTTTTTGGGTATAGATTGCATATAGTCGATGTTTAGAAATTCAGTGCTATAAAAAAAGAGAAAAAAAAAAGAAAGAAAGAAAGAAAAAAAAAAGAAGGTATTGGAATAAGAAAGTGAAATGATATTTTGTTATTCTGAGATGCTATTAGATGTGATAAATCAAGCCAGTTTATTTGGGTAGTGTTCTCAGTGATTTATTTGGTCCCATGTTGGTTATTCGCTTCTATTGCTTGCTGCTTGATCTTGGATCCCATTTTTTTAGTCCACTTTGGCCATAGATTTCCCATGCCCTTAGCCTAGCCTCGTTACAACCTATTAAGACCTTTATGTGCTCTATTTTCAAACACTGGGTGATGGCGGTGTGATTTACTCTCAAGAATATGCTCATATTCTTTTAACATGTCTGACATTGAGCGAAATTTGTGAAAACACACGAGCCTATACACTTGCGTGATGAGTAAAATCTATGAGGTGCTGAGTCGTGTAATTAGGTGGGAAGTTGTTGACATTGTCATTTTATTCTTTTTGCATCTTGTGATCTCATTGTTTCTGGTTTTGGCTTCAAATTCATAGTTTATGGATCTTTAATGCAATTGAGTCTTGCATGTTTCTAGAGAGTTTATTTTGAATTGAGGCCTGGTTGAAAACATTTTATGTCGCGGTTTGCTTGGGGACAAGCAAAGCTCAAGTGTGGGTTATTTTGATATGTGCATATTTATACATATATTTTGTATCATTTCCCTTGCATATTGGGTGGTTTTCAGACCGAAATGCGCGAAAACGATACTGATTTTATTAATATTTATGTTTCGCAGGTCAGAAGCCGTTAAATCGACATTGGAACGGAAATCGAGGACAAAAGAACGAGGAATTGAAGTCCACTTAGCTTCCCTGATCAAATTCGAAGATTTGCTGAAAATTGCCTTACGCGGCCGTGTAGCTTTCTTTCACGCGGCCGCGTAAACAGATTTTTAAAAGACCATGTAGCCAGGTGGTGTAAGACTAGTCAAAACAACTACACGGCCGCGTGAGTTAACCCTACGCGGCCGCTTAAGAAGCCCAGCCCATGAAATTCGTTTTTTTAAACCCTAGTTTGCAGCAGCCGAAGAGAATCAAATTTGGGAGTTTTCAGAGACGATTTTCAGAGCTTTTACCTACGTTTTTCTTCGATTTTCACAATAGTTAATCAGAGATTAGTGGAGGTTTTCGATTTTCTTGAATTCACAAGCTTTCGGCACGATATTGTCCACGGTTTTGGAGACGAGTTTCAGAGTTTCTCGTAGCTTTTCAAAGTAATTTGTGACACCCTTGCCACAACAACCACCATTTACAATACTCCCAGGATTAATCATCAACATGCAATAACATAATGATCTGATAACCTAAATTAAGTGCGGAAGCATTAAAATACATAAATAAAGTAGTGCAACAGTGTCAAACACCCTACGGTGCTACAAGGTACCAAAACTAAGTCTACATACCCAATACAATTATTACAACATCCATAATATAATATAACATTTGTCCCATAACATGATTACCGAATAAGTAGTTTCAAGATCTTCCAAATCTTCGGAAAAGACCTAACTAGAAGGCCCAACTGCAGATTTCCCTTTTCCTGTAAGATAAAAATAAACAACTGGGGAATAAGCAAAGGCTTAGCGAATACAAAGATTACGCATTTTATAAATTTTTATGAAGCCCAAGGATAACACAGATGACAAACATCGGATACCCTCTTCGTACACTAAGTACGGACCAGAGCCGCAGCCCCTTCGAGCCCAAAGCTCGACATTTAAACATACCATCTGAGACAAACGTACGATCGGGGATGACATACTGCCTACCGGGCCTGGGAGGGATCAGCTCCAGGTCATATAGCACAGTAACATCAGAGTAATCGATGCGACCCACTGGTCCATCAATAGATGCACAACAATCGAAAGGACATGCAACAAGTAGGAATGTGCATCTAAATCTACGCAAGTTAGTAGAATTCCAAACAAATAATTGAAGCAACAGGTCTCAGCAGGCAAAGCTTAACATAAAACAGATATAAACATGCTAAATCTATTGTACTCACAGTGGGTACGTATTTAAACTTTTAACCGATATTATATCTCCTCGGGCTTTCAACCGGATCCGCCAAGTACCCCACTGTGGGTTAAACAACACCACAAGGGACCTGTTAAATTAGTTACAACAATATTTCGAGTCAAAAACCGTTTAAATCCATAAAACCAAGTTTCGTAAGTTTTGCAATATTTTTCCCCATTTCGGGTCTATGTCCAAATTCGAACTACAACTAAGTTTGAACCCATTTCAAGTTCACACCTTGTCCTTTGAATAACTCTTGTTATTTTATGTGTTTCATTCAAAATATTCGAGTTTAGAGAGTGGGTTTTCAATTTTTAGGCATCAAATTCGAATTTCAGGGGTTAAATTCGAATTTCCTTCGAATTTAATGACTAAACTCGAACTCCTAAGGACAAATTCGAACCATATTCGAATCTAGGGCCTTAGATTCGAATCCATGGTGTAAAACTCGAATTCCTGCTCGAATTTAGTACAACAATCGAGTTTGTTCTTGCATTTCGACTGTGTTCTTGGTATTTTCGAGTTTGTTCATCTTTACAACTTAAATCCTTCATTTCAAAGCCTAAAATCATTAATATATCAAGTATTATACCTAGGTTTGATTCTATTACACATATACTATCATATTCTAGCTAAAACTCAAGCAAAATCGGCTTTAAATCGCATAAAAATGACAGATTCGAACTTATGTTCTTCAAAACCGAAACACAAAATCTTAAAAGAGTTGTACTCCTCGAGATCTTTCCGATGACGTATAAATCTCGATAATCGGCCGGCCGGTTTGTGAGATATCGTAGAGAGAAGGAGAGAGAATTTAGAGAGAGAAAGTTGTAGAGAGAGAGTGTGTATATGGAAATATGAGAGTCTTTATCCTTTTATTCCCATTTTCATCATTTTGCACATTTCACCCCTCATCTTAACCGGTTCCATAAAATACTGATTTCTTCTTAAATTTATCATTAACAGTTTTTTATAATTCATAATATTCCTTAATAATAATTCCGAGTTCAAATTTTCTTAAAATAACAACAAACTTTCTAAATATCCCAAATACATAATAATTGCTCAAATTTCAACTTAATTATATATTTTCCACTTAATTAGCCCAATTTCTATAAAATAAATCCGAGGATGTTACATAATTTAATCATAGTTTAGTGAAAGTTATCGGATTTCCTGGATTTACAAGCATTCGGTTCAAATTTTGGAATTTACTTTCGCACGGATTGTTACGGATTTGGTACACTCGTTCTTTAAACATCCTGATTTCGTAATGGTTATTATTTCTTTGAGTTTAATTACGGTTTTTAATATGATTAGTGAGTAGTTTTCTTGTTCACCCGCTTGGGATGATGGATTCTATGTATTAATTGGTAAATTGTTAGATTGATTGATGGATTTTGGTTTATATTAATTGGATTCTTGATTATTTCATATTTTCTTGTTAAAAATCAGATTTTTATTAATCTTTTAGAATTGTTTTGCGATAATAAAGTGTTAATTAAATCTGCGTTTTAAAACGAAAGATGCTTTAAATGAAAAATTAATAGTCAATTATCTCTTCTAGGCATTGTGTTGCGATAATGATTTGATAGTTGATTGTTAATCTAGAATTTTATGCGTTTGTTGGTTCTTATGCATTGTGTTGCGATAATAGGGTTGACAAATCATAAAGTTTGATTTTTAAAGTGACAGTCAATTTGTTGGATTTCGGTGTTAATCGATTATCTTTAGGCATTGTGTTGCGATTATAAGATTTATTGGTTAATATTGGAGTTTCAACGAGTTGCTTTGTTTTCATCACGTGGTTATCAAGATTAAATATTTTAACTTGAAGTAATTAAATAATCGGCAAATTAAACCAAAATCCGGGCTTAATTAAATTTAGAATTGGTTATCAACCGATTTGTCTTTAGTCTGTCAATTCAATCCATCGCCAATTAATCGTAGTTTTCTAATTCCAAGTGGGTGACGCTTTCGTAATATAAGAGTTTTGTAAAATTTATCATCGTTCTTTACTTGCTTAAGTTAGTTTGATTTGATTTTGCTTTAATTAGTTTGGTTCGTATAATTTAGTTGCCGTTACTTGCTTGCTTTCGTTGTTTAGTTTAATTCTTGTTTGCTAGAATTACTTTTTATTTTAATTTGAAAAATCCAAAAATATTAGTTTAACTTTTTATTCTTGTGTTACTTAGTTTGCTATAGTTATTCTGTTAGTTAATTTTAATTATTGTATTTAGTTGATAACTTCCTCAAAACGTCTAAAGTAGCTAAATATTGGTTTAGGTTGTAGTATTTGAGTCTCCGATCTTTATTCCGTTCCCTGAGTTTGATAAATCCTGGAAGTTTCTTAAAGCTATAGTGCACACGATTGGTACACTGCCAGTTGTGTAATTTATACTTTGGGTTCATTTAGTTATTAAAACCTGAGGTGTGATTTGCACGCGTCAGTATCAGAGCCAAAAGTGAATTAAAATCAGGAAATAGTTCAAGAACATCACGAAAAGTCAAATCAAAGTTTTGGGAATTTTTAGAAATTTCATACGACGACGAAATGACTCGATTTTATGATATGTTGTGAAGATAATCAAGATGAAGATGTTTATTGGGTACAATTATAATAGACTAGAGTAATTTAAAAAAAACGATGAAGAAGAAGATTTTATTAGAAGATTCAGAGATCAAAGAAAAGAAGAAGATTCAAGAAATAATCAACCTGAACAGAGAACTTTAATTGAAAATTATTTTCATCTCTAAGGGGGAGATTGTTGGGTACAATTATAATAGAGCTAAAAATAATATTTTGTAATAGTTCAGGGGCTTGATTGTAATTACACAATAGTTGTAGTGTGTATATAAATAGGATTTAGTTGACAGATTGGTTAGATACGAATTAAGAAGAGGAGAGAGAAGGAGTGCTTTGCAAGAATGTTGAAGAACTCAATGTAATATTCTTCTCTCAATTAATCATTCGACAGATTGTGATAGTTGTTAATTGTTCATAATTGTGTTTAGATTGATTGAATTGAATGAAATATTGAATTATCAATTGGTATCAGAGCCAAATATGACTGAATTTGAGTGATTTTTGAATCTGGATTTTAAAACTGTTACATTCATTTTTTTCAAAATTCGAAAAATCAATTTTGGATTTTGATTTTGTGGATGAAATGTTCTGAAAATTGGATCGAAGGTGGAGCATTTAAAGTCGAATATGTTGATATAAGTCTCGGATTTTAATTCAAAACACACAGATTTTAATTGTAATTTTTTTGATTTTTTTTGAAGAAATTATGTTCTAACTGGTTTTTGTCAAAATACGAGTGTTTAATCTGAAATTGGTCAAAAACACTTCACAAAAAGTGTTTGTGTGTGAAAACCGAACACTCGACATTAATTTGGGATCAATTGGTGCATTTTTTGTTGAAAATTGTGTTTTTAAACTTGATCACAGAGAAACTCTATGTTTCATTCGAGTTGATCACAGAGTTATTCGAGAAAGTTTAAGTTCAATTCGAGTTTGAACAAGTGTACTTCGAGTTTGATTGACCATTCGTTCGAGTTTCATATTTTGTCAATCGAGTTTGTTGCTTCTTTAATCGAGTTACACAGAGAGTCATTCGAGTTTATACTTCTTGATTCGAGTTAGGTGATTCTTTATTCGAGTTTGAGTCTTCATTATTCGAGTTTGAACCTTCATTGTTCGAGTTTGATTCTTTCATTCGAGTTTCATCGTATCATTCAAGATTTACTCTGTTTGACCTTTGCTGCTTAAATCGACCATAACTTTTGGCTGGAATATCGTTAGAAGGCCAACCATACGCCAAATTGAAGCTAGAACCGAGATCTACAGGAATTTTTCTGTTGAAAAGCTGAAATTTCAACATCAAAAAGTCAATTTAGAGCTGATTTTTAACAAGTTCCAACTTTCAGAGCTTCAATCAGTAAATCACTCAATTTTTCCATAAAAGATCTTGGAAGATTCAATTTCAAGAAATTCAAAATGGCATATGAACATTTTTCAAAGTCTGAGCTGATTGAAAAACGTACTGAATCTGAAAAGATTCGTAAGAACAGTTATGACATTCTTGTTCAGATAAATATAGATAAAGCTTTCGCTTTACGTGATGTATTATTACTGAATGAAGAAATTTTGAGCTTACAAGACAAACAAAATTCTAAGAATACTGCTCTTAATTTGAAAATATCTGAATTAAATAAAGAACTTGATGAGTTGAAATGAGAGAATCTTCATACTACAACGCATATGAAATATCTTTTGCCTGAAAGATCTGAACTGTATAAGAAAGTTAAAGATATTGAAGAAACAGTTTCCAAGGTAAATCAGACTGATCAAAATTGTATTTTAAACAAATTTGAAGAATTTTTTGCTCTTGAAAAAGAGTTGTCTTTAACTAAAGATTCACTTGAGAAGGAAAGACATGAGTTTTTACTGAAAGAACACGATTTTAAAGCTGAATCTAAATTGTTTGAAGATAAAAGAAAGATGTTTTTAATCAAAAAACAAACTTTTAGAACTGATTACCAATCATTTGATAATGATAGAAATTCTTATTTGGTCATTATGAAAGGATTAGAATATCATATATTTCATCTTACTAAACAATTGAATGATTCTCCTTCTTCAAAAGAATTAGAGGTTAAAGATCCTTCATTTTGTTCAAAATCTAAAGTTGATCACTCTGATTTATCCACAGAAAGTGAAAAGAATGTTGGGAAATATTCTAAGTAGTTCAAACTGTTAGTTAGACTTTTCAAGCTGTTAATAGAATTTCTATGTAAATACAAAGTTCATGCTGTTAGTTGAAGAAGCTTGAGCTGCTAGTACAGAAGTTCAAGCTGCCAGAGTAATTTCACTCAAGCTGCTAAGTGATTCAAGCTGTTCAACAGTTTTATAAACAGAATGTGCTGATATTCAGGAAAAGATATTTACACGAAGATTTCAGCATATCTACTATCAGAGAAGTCAGAGTCCTTCAAGGAAACAAATCAGAAAGCATTATAAATACATAGAATAGGTTTTTCTATTGTATTAGAAGTTTTCTGCATATTCAGGTTTGTAATTGCTTTTTGTTTAAGTTTTCTTAAGCCTCTAAGGTTGTAAAAGCCTAAGAACAATTTGTGTTCTTCGTCTAATCAAACAGATTAGAGGCGATTGTAATCATTCTGATTTAGCGATACAAGCAATTTTGTTTACTTCTTATGTTTATCTGTTATGAATTCTGAAAGCTTTTATAAAATTAATTAAGTGTTATTCCGCAAACTTCTTAATTAGACTTTGATTTAATATAAGATTATTGGTTTACACTCTGATCAATTCAAATCAGCTAATCTTAGGTAGTTAAGTTCAGATCCTGACAAGTGGTATCAGAGCCACAGGTCATTCTTTGTTTTTCAAAGTCGAAAGCTTTCTTTTAAACTTTTAAATCTTTTGCATGGAATTCGATAATAGCAGCAGTGGATCTGGGCAAGGACTCAAAGTGCCTATGCTCAAGCCCACTGACTTTGAGATGTGGAAACTCAAGATTCAACAGCATATTCAATTCATTGATTATGCTATATGGGAAGCTGTTGAATTTCCTCCTGTATTTGATCCAGAACTTGATGATGAGGGAAAACCCGTCAAAACTCCTCCAAAAACTGAACTTGAAAGAAAGGCTAGAATGAATGAAGTTAAAGCTCTTACACTTTTACAAATAGCCATTCCTAATGCTTATCAACATCAGTTCAAAAAATTTTACACTGCTCATTCTCTTTGGATTGCTTTAGAGAAGAGATTTGCTGGTAATGTCAGTACCAAGAGAAATCAAAAGGATCTTTTGAAACAGCAGTATGAAAACTTTTCTGGTGGCAAGAATGAAAACCTCACTCAAATCTTTGACAGGTTCAACAAACTGATAAGTGAATTCGAAAGTGCAAAAGTCAGCCTGGATCAAGATGAGGTCAACCAAAAGTTTCTTAGATCTCTTGGAGAAGAATGGACAGTTTATGCTGCTCAATGGAGAACAAAAGACACTCTTAATGAAATAGAACTGGATGATCTATACAACAGTCTGAGAGTGTTTGAGACTGAGATACTAAAAAGAAATCTCTTTCTTATAATCACAAAACTGCTCTTTTGTCATCTGAAAAATCTAATTGCAGTGATTCCTTGTCAGGTGGTGATGGTAACTCTACTGAAGCTCACTATGAGGCTTTTGTTCCCAATGATGGACTGTTTGCACTAAATGCTAAAGATCTAGAACAGATTCATCCAGATGATCTTGAAGAGATGGATCTGAAATGGCAACATGCAATGCTGACCATGAGGGCCAAAAGGTTTCTAAAGAGAACTGGAAGAACCACCTTTCCAGCCAGAGTAGAAGGCAAACCAGCTTTTGATAAGTCAAAAGTTGAGTGTTTTAAATGTCACAAACTTGGTCACTTTGCTAGAGAATGCAGATCTCAAGGACAACAGTCATCAAGGCCTCAGCAGACTAATCAGGCTTCATCATCACAAGCACTTGTCTCTCAAGAAGACAATGTGTTTGATTGGAGTGATCAGACAGAGGAAGAATTTCAAAATCAAGCTCTAATGGCAGAAACATCAACTGTCACCTCTACTGAACTACCATCTGAGGTAAATTCCAAACTTTGCTCTCAAACATGCAAAAATATGGTTAAAAAGTACAGAGATCATAATGAGAGCATGTGTAAACTCTAGCTAAGATGGAAGAAAGGAGATATGAATACATGCAGGCCATAGAAGATCTTGAAAAACAGATCAATGACTATAAGGATAATGAGATTCAAATGGGACATGATAGAACATATCATGAGTGGGAGAAAAAGGAACTAAATAAGAAAATAGAATCCCTAAATAAAAAGGTAGAAGAGACTGAACAAAAGGTGTTGGAGGCTAATAAGAAACTAGAATCTGTCAATATAGATCTAGGTAACTTCAAATTGGCAAATCAAAAGCTAGAACACCTAATGGAAGTCCAATTTAAAGATAGGGTTAAATCTCAGGTTCATCCCAAAGAAGGAATAGGCTACAGAGCTACTCCACACCCATACAACAACAAATACATTCATCCAATGAGTGAGGTTGCTGATAGGCTTGTCAATGAACCATTAGCTGAGTCTATGACTACCGTAGATCCTATCCTTGATAACAGTCCTGAATCTAAAGAAGATCAGATTCAAAATAAAGACTGTGAGTGCACAACAGTTGAGAAAGAACACAAAACAATGAGTGCACCTATAGAAATCCAAATTCCCAATAAGAAAGGAAAGGAGAAGATGAGTGTATGCAATGCTGCTCCACAAGTTTCTGTACCTTCTAACTGTAACACTGCATCTTCTTCAAAGAATAATAAAAAGGGTAAAAATGTTCCAGTCTGCACATGCCAAAAGCATGATGTCCAAAAGTTTCCCAAACAACAGCAGGTAAGGGGAAATCAGAGGAACAAGAACCAGAAATTGTCCAATAAAACTGGTTCTCAAATTCAGACAGTCAAAAAATGTTTTCATTGTGGCAGAAAGAATCACTTGGCCAAAGATTGTTTTTATAAACCATCTGTTGCAAAACAGACTGTGATTCATCAAAAGACAACCTCTCAAAACTCAAAGAATTCAAAGGCCAAACCTCCTACTGCATCAGTTCCAAAGAAAACAGTTGATCACAGGTTCTCAAAAGTTAATAAGAAACAGTCCACACACCAAAAACAAGTTTTAGCTAAACCAAAAGTAAATTTTAAACAAATATGGTGTGTTAAAGTTACAAGCTCAAGTAAACCTGTTGATACAAATGTTGAAGCTGCAAAGTCTAAAGTTGAGACTGCTAGTGCAAATTCTCAAGCTGTTAGCACTACAGACTCAATTCAGACTGGTAGGCTCAAAGTTGGGACTGGTAATAGATCATCTGAGACTGTTACTGAAAAGGATGGACAAAATACCTGGATACCTCATGTGCTAACTAAGTACTCTCCACAAATCCATCAGTGGATCTTACTAAGTCTAAGAAATCAAAGACAGTATTTAGTTATGTTAATGCACAAGGACAACCCAAAACCAACTTGGTTTGGGTTTACTCCACTACTAACTAAGTTGTTATTTGTGCAGGGCAACCACAGGTCACCACATAAAACAAGATGGCATTTGGACAGTGGATGCTCTAGGCACATGACATGCAATTCTGAGTGCTTGTCAAATTTCAAAGGCTTTGATGGAGGATTTGTTGCATTTGGAGGCAATTCCAAAGGAGGTAAGGTTACAGGTAAAGGTACTGTTAATGCAGGCAACATGACTTTCAATGGTGTTTTGTATGTTGAACAGCTTAAGTATAATTTATTGAGTGTGTCTCAAATCTGTGACAAACAAAATATTGTTTTGTTTACAAATTTTGAGTGCAGTGTCCTTTCAAAAGATTTTAAAATTCCTGAAAATCTTGTTTTACTAAGAACACCAAGAAAGGACAATGTATACTGTTTGGACACAGAATTTTTATCCAAATCAAGTACTTTAAGCTGTTTGATATCCAAAGCATCATCCAATGAGTCTGTTCTTTGGCATAGAAGGATGTGTCACATGAACTTCAAGTCCATGAATGCTTTAGTCAAAAAGAATCTGGTAAGAGGTTTACCACAAAAGGAGTTCATATGTGATGATCATTGTGTAGCATGTCTTAAAGGCAAGCAACACAAAACTTCTCATAAGGCCAAAGAAGTAAATTCAATCTCATCTGCTCTTCATCTGATTCATATGGACATATTTGGTCCAACATCTGTTTTGAGTTTGAATAAAAGGGCCTACTGTTTAGTTATTATTGATGATTTCACCAGATTTACTTGGGTTTACTTTCTTAGGTCTAAAGATGAAACTGCTGAGCTGGTTAAGTCTTTTATTCTTAAGATAGAAAACCAATCCAACTCAAAAGTTAAGGTGATAAGATCAGACAATGGAACTGAGTTTAAAAATCATATTCTAAACAGTTTCTGTGAGTCAACACAGCGTGTTATGTTCTAAATAGGGTACAGATTGTTCAATCACAAGGGAAAACTCCATATGAGTTATTCCATAATAGATACCCCTAATAGCCTTTTTCAAATCTTTTGGCTGTCCATGTACCATTCTTCACACTAAGACTCACTTAGGGAAGTTTGAAAGTAAGGCTGAAGAAGGCTTCTTTGTAGGATACTCACATCAAAGCAAAGCCTATAGAGTATATAACAGTGTGTCTAAAACCATTGAAGAAAGTGCAAATGCTGAATTTAATGAAAATACTGCAAATGTCAAAGGCACTGGTCCTGATTGATTGTTTGATTTAGATTCACTAACAAATTCTCTGAGCTTTGTTGAGTATACTGCAGAATCTGATGAACACAGGATTGAAGCGGTCAATGCAAATTCTCATGCTGGTAGCACAAATGATCAAGTTGTTGACACAAAATTTCAAACTGCTGCGGGTTCAAATAATTGGGATGAGTATACAATTATACCACTTCTGTCTTGTGACCCTCCAGGGGTTCTGAATGCTCAACATGATTCAAATCCAGACACTGAAGTGCAACTCCCAGGTCCTGAGAGAACATATCCAACTCAAAGGGAAACAGTCCCAGATTCAAGTTAAGCTGTTCCAGAAGCTGAACCATCAACTGGTCTTGATGGAGATGATACAAACCTTGGATCCTCTCTTCAGACAGATAGAGAGCCTACACTCAGAGTTCACAAGTATCATCCTCTCAATCAAATAATGGGTGATCCACGCACTCCTGTTCAAACAAGGACAATGGTTCACAAGGAGACTGCTGCTGCTGAACTAGCAGTTCCTGAATTCAGTTTAGCTGCATTTGAACATGCTTGTTTCATGTCTCAGCTAGAACCTAAAAAGGCATCAGAAGCTTTAAAAGATTCATCCTGGACTGAAGCAATGCAGGAAGAGCTTCTACAATTCAAGATTTAGAATGTATGGACCCTTGTTGATCTCCCTAAAGGAAAAAAAGCCATTGGTACAAGATGGGTGTTCAGAAACTAGAAGGATGAGAGAGGGATAGTCATCAAGAAAAAAGCAAGACTAGTAGCACAAGGGTACACTCAAGAGGAAGGCATAGATTATGATGATGTATTTGCTCCAGTAGCAAGAATTGAAGCCATCAGACTGTTTTTAGCTTATGCAAGCTTCAAAGGTTTTAAAGTGTATCAAATGGATGTGAAGTCTGCTTTTCTATATGGCACAACTGAAGAGGAGGTATATGTGTGTCAGCCTCCTGGTTTTGAGGATTACAAGTATCCAGACAGAGTCTACAAGCTAGACAAGGCTCTCTATGGACTCCATCAAGCCCCCAGAGCATGGTATGACACTTTGTCATCCTACCTTCTACAGAATGGGTTCACTCTGGACAAAACACTATTCACAAAGTCCATCAAAACTGAGATCCTGCTTGTACAAATATATGTTGATGACATCATCTTTGGATCATCAAATGACAGTCTGTGCAAAGAGTTTTGAGGCCTTAATGCACAAAAAGTTCCAAATGAGTTCAATGGGAGAACTCACTTTCTTTCTAGGATTGCAGGTCAAGCAGAAGCCCACTGGTCTCTTCATAAGTCAATCAAAGTATGTTAAAGACATACTAGAAAAGTTTGGGTATCAAGACACCAAAACTGCAAGTACTCCTATGGATCCTCACAAGCAGCTCCATACAGACAAAGATGGCATAGATGTGGACATTCATTTATACAGATCTCTTATAGGATCTCTTATGTACTTAACATCTTCTAGACCTGATATTATGTTTGCTGTTTGTGTGTGTGCTAGGTTTCAATGTTCTCCAAAGGACTCCCATTTGGTTGCTGTTAAGAGAATCTTTAGATATCTTAAAGGCCAACCACATTTAGGCCTCTGGTATCCTAAAGACTCTCCTCTTGAGTTAACAGCCTATTCTGACAGTGATTATGGAGGATGCAACATTGACAGAAAATCCACAACTGGTGGATGTCAATACTTGGGAACAAGATTGGTCTCTTGGCAGTGCAAAAAAACAAATAACTGTTTCCACTTCATCTACTGAAGCAGAATATGTGGCAGCTGCAAGTTGCTGCTCCCAAGTGATGTGGATTCAGAATCAACTGAGAGACTATGGTATGAACTTCCTATCAACTCCCATTTATATTGATAATTCAAGTGCAATTAGCATTGTACAAAATCCAGTGAAATTTCCCAAAACCAAGCATATAGAAATTAGATTTCATTTTATAAGGGATTGCAATGAGAAGAAATTAATCCAAGTTAACAAAATTCACACCGATGATCAGTTAGCTAATCTATTTACAAAACCATTTGATGTAGGAAGATTCACCTTCCTAGTATCAAATATTGGTATGGTTAATATGGATTAATTTGTTTTTCTTTGTACATATGCTTGATTAAGGGGGAGTCACTGTTTCATTAAGCAGTCGCCTAATTTTTAACTAACAGCTTGAGTATTTTCTCAAGCTGCTAGTTCATTTTCTCGGATTGTTAGTTGTTTCACTTGATCTGTCAAAGTGTGCAGGGTAATATGGTCATTTCCATAAGTGTGTGCGCGGGTTTAGATATTTGCAAAACCTTTAAAGGTTCCAGTTTTGTTCTATTGTAACTAACAGTTGCAAAATATCTTCTTGAACCCTTCTTGATTCTCTGAAACAATTCCCACGCACATCACTGAAACCCTAAAATCTCTGATTGATCCTCAATGGAGTTTGTCAAAGAACACAACTGCCTACCCTACTCTCTCAAGCACTCTGAACTTGAACCGTTCCATGACATGATGGAATTCCTTTGAAGTTCCCATATCCATCATGCTCTCAATATCAATCCCACCATATACATCTCACATACTGAGCAGTTCTGGAACCATGTTTCTTTAAAAACCATCAATGGAATCTCCTCTTTGACATCCAAAATCGATGGCAATATTATCACAGTCACTGAGGAATCCATCAGACAACATCTGCATCTTCAAGATGCCTCAGGTATAACAGACCTATCCCTTAATGCTTTACATACTGGTCTTTATAACATTGGATTTAGGGGTCCTGCTGATTCTTTTACTTTCTTTAAAGCACACTTTTCACCTAAATGGAAATATATTGTGCATATCATTCAACAGTGTATTAGCCCTAAAAGAACTGGTTGGTCAGAATTTTCATCAAACATTGCCACTGCCTTAGTGTGCTTTTCAACAGGCCAACAGTTCAATTTTTCAAATATGATTTTCCAGGGGATGTTAAGGCATCATTCCCTAAAGAATTGTAAATTTTTGATGTATCCTAGATTTTTAGCAGAAATAATTGCAAAGAGTTGTACAAATTTTCATATACATAAGAGGATGCATGTTTCCCATAGGCACTCACTATCTTCTATTAAAAGGCTTCTAAAGCCAAGTGGCAATTTTTTTAGTGTAGATGTCCCATTACCCTCTGCAATGATGGGCATCATTCCAAGAAACAGAGGAGAGGGTCCTGAGCAGGCTCAGCCTAACACTACTGCTTCATCCACAGGACCCCAACCCACTCCTCATGATACTCAAATGCCTTCTGTTCCCATTGTTAAGCCCACATCCCCACTCCTACTATACAAAAGGAAAAGAGGTCCAGGAGCTCCTTCCTCCTCAGCCCTCATACAAGAGCGAAATAACCCTGTGCAGGAGGACACTTCTGCACAGAATATCCAAAGGGAACCAATTGAGGTCACTCCCAACCTCATTCAGGAGGTGGACATCTCACCAGAGATTGTTCATATGGGTTCTGTGGCTGGCACTACTGTTGTTACTGCACAAGTGGCACAGGTGAGTGCCAACATCACTAAGACCACACCCATGGCAACAGAAGGTGTGCAAGCACCATCTGGAAGTCCCCAGTACCAAGAACAGAGGGGCCCAGAGGTTTCTACTTCTGGTATTCATACCAGTGATAGATCACAAGCACCAACTTCGTTTGCTGATCTTGAGGCTAGTCTGCAACTAATGTTATTAACGGATTCTAAGCTGCAACCTGTTGTTGCAAT
This sequence comes from Centrapalus pauciflorus, assembly GCA_020465985.1. Lineage (NCBI taxonomy): Eukaryota > Viridiplantae > Streptophyta > Magnoliopsida > Asterales > Asteraceae > Centrapalus > Centrapalus pauciflorus. The sequence continues at coordinate 65,669 of JAANYP010000160.1, forward strand.
GTTGGAATACCAACAGTCCATCATTGCTGCACAAGGGGCCCAAATAATTGCACTCAGGCAGGCAGAAGCGGCTCAAAATCAAAGAATGGATTATCTCCATAAAGGGTTTACCCTATGTGGGAATAAGATCATTCAATTAGAGCGTATGATTCAAACCCAAGTGGCAAAGGCTGTAGGTCCTCCTGACCAAACCAATGCTTCCAAAAAGTGGGAGAATCAGGAGATCCCTAAATCAGTCCAGGCAGCTCCAACAGTTCAAGAATCTAGGCTAACAGTCCCAACAGCTTCTCAAGCTGTTAGCCTAGAAACAAAAGCTACTTCTACAAAAGCAACTGGAGTTGTTATAAGAGAAGGAATTCAAGCTCCCAGCAGTTCAGTCCAAGCTACAACTTATGCCACAAAAGATAAGGGCAAGGGCATTCTTATTGAGTCTCCAAAGCACAAATTTTCTACCAGAGAAGCCAAGATTGCCTTTGATGCTGAGATTGCCAGAAAATTAGCAGAAGAACAAGATCAGGCTTTAGACCAGCAAACCCCAATACAAGATGATGAGACCTTAGGAGATTACCTAAGAGGGTTTGTGGTCAAGCAAGGTGAAAGGAAGAGAAAGATGCCAACAGGGCATTCAAAGGCTGAACATAGAAGATTTCTGATTAATTTTGCCTTTGCAGCTGGTATCCCAAAGAAGATGGCTCAGTCCATGAGCACCGAAAGCCTGCAAAATATCCATGACAAGGAAATGGAATAACGTAAGGTAGCCAAAGTCTCCCAAGAAGTCCAAAGATCACAAGATTCAGTTCAAGCTGCTGCCGGTGATCCTGCTCCTTCTGTTCAAGCTGTTGCTCCTATTCCTCAATCAGAGTCAATCTCACAAGCAAAGCTTGATCATGTCAAAAGGGTGTTGTTTGAGCATCAGCTGCAACAAGTGATGGAGATAGAGAAGTCCCTCGACCAGCATGATTTCTCAAAACCTCTTATTACTTACTGGTATGCTAAGCCAATGGATAACATTGACTTAAGATATCATTTTGTAGTAAGAAGAGAAACTGGTCCTGAGGAAGAATATAAAAGTTTGATGCATACGGCTGAAGGGATGACCAGAGATGAGCTAACAAGAATGTATCATGTTGGGACTGCAACTCAAGTCAGATCTTCCCTCCCACAAGTCAAGCAAGCCATTAAAGATTTGCAGAGTATTTTTGATCCTGAATCTATAAGGAAAGATATAGAGAATGCAAAAGAGATGAAGGTCAAACAGGTTGATCTGTTTGTCAAATTAAAGACTTACAGAATCAGATTTACAGATGGATCTGGTATGTTCTTCAATTTTGAATTTTTTGATCTTCCAAAGGCTATGCTACTTCAAATGAGGTCACTAAGGATATATTGTGATAGAGAAGATTTGAAGAAAGAGTTTTTGAAGGCAGTCAATCAGAAACTTGCACAGTTGTAAGTTTTTGAAAGCCTTGGTTTGTAAATAACAATATACTTGTTTATTTCCTTATTTGTATATAACTTAAAGTCTTTTGTAAAAAATTTAAGTTAGGGGGAGATTGTTGAGAAATATTCTAAGTAGTTCAAACTGTTAGTTAGACTTTTCAAGCTGTTAGTAGAATTTCAATATAAATACAAAGTTCATGCTGTTAGTTGAAGAAGCTCGAGCTGCTAGTACAAAAGTTCAAGCTGCCAGAGTAATTTCACTCAAGCTGCTAAGTGATTCAAGCTGTTCAACAGTTTTATAAACAGAATGTGCTGATATTCAGGAAAAGATATTTACACAAAGATTTAGCATATCTACTATCAGAGAAGTCAGAGTCCTTCAAGGAAACAAATCAGAAAGCATTATAAATACATAGAATAGGTTTTTCTATTGTATTAGAAGTTTTCTACATATTCAAGTTTGTATTTGCTTTTTGTTTAAGTTTTCATAAGCCTCTAAGGTTGTAAAACCCTAAGAACAATTTGTGTTCTTCGTCTAATCAAACATATTAGAGGTGATTGTAATCATTCTGATTTAGCAATACAAGCAATTTTGTTTACTTCTTATGTTTATCTGTTATGAATTCTGAAAGCTTTTATAAAATTAATTAAGTGTTATTCCGCAAACTTCTTAATTAGACTTTGATTTAATATAAGATTATTGGTTTACACTCTGATCAATTCAAATCAGCTAATCTTAGGTAGTTAAGTTCAGATCCTGACAAAGAATCAACTGAATACTCTAAATTTGATTCTACTTCAGATCTTAAACTTAAGTATCTTTTAAAGATACACAGAGGCAAAGATAAAATGATTGAACAACTTCCGATAAAGATTTACACTGGTGAATCTTCAAAGTCAAATTTTCCTAAAGTTTCTAGAAATACTGGTCATTTTTCACAGAAAAGAATTTCACAAAAAAACACCAAGTATTACCAGAAATAGGATAGAACCGGGCAGTAGTTTATAAAGAAGACTTTGGAAAAGTCTGAACATTCAAACTCAAGTTTCTTTAGAAATTCAATTTTCAAATGCTCAAAAAAATTTGGTATCTGCTTTTGAAAGAGAAGCTGATTGTTATAATCTGCATTGGGTACCTAAACCAAAGTACCAGTGGGTACCAAAACCTATTTTGGAATGGGTACCCAAGAGTGCTAACAAGTCTGGATAAATATCGGTTTGGATGCCAAAGACATCTTGATTTTTTCAGATTAGAGGCTTCCAGATCATTACAGACTGGAACCCGTTCTTAAATTCCAAAGGATTCTACTAACATCAGAGTAGAACCCGAGCTTCAATTCAAATGGCTCCTACTCATTTCAGTTCAGGACCCGAACCTTAATGAAATGGTTTTTGTACTTCTCAGTACAGAACCAGAGCTAAAGGCTTTCAGTTAATTCAGACTGAAACCCGGGCTTCCGCGACATATGGCTTCTAATCGCCTCCAATTAGAACCCGAGTCTGAGAGACAAATCTTACTGAAATTCCTACCCTGAATTCAACTCCGAAGCTGAAATTGACAAAGAGGGAGTTTCATTTTCATAAATTTTTTTCTCCTGATTTATTTTCAATGAGTTGACTAACTTTTTGTGCTTATTTCCAGGGGGAGTTTCAGACAAACTATGACGAAGATTTTTTCACAAACTGTGTATTTTTCAAGAAAATATTTTGTGCACACATAAAAAGATTTTTGAGCTGATAAGAAAATTTTTCATATGATTCTCTGAATCTATCATTGGGGTTAATTGTTCTAATCTCTTTGATTTTCAAAATCTCATTGATTCTAAGATTCTCGTTGATATTCTCCCATTCATTAAATTCTCCCATGAGCTAATTCTTTCATAAAAATCTGATTCATTTCATATCTTATATCAGATTTTTCGGTTCATTCTGATATCTCCCAAATCATCATTTTCAAAGAATTTCATTTCCCAATTCATATTGGCTGAAAATCTAAATCTTTCATTATGATTATATCCCATGAGCTGAAATGCTAAAGACTATTTTTGCTGACTTGGATTATGCACCTAACTGTGTGATAGGCATAAATATTGCTTTTATGGTCTAAACAGAACCGGAAGACCTACCTAAGGAGCAAACCATCTATATTTTATGTGGGTGAGGGTGAGGGTTCTTTAGGTATATTAGTTGAAAAGTGTCAGTTATCACGGGACATTGACAGGGTCGAGCAGAGGTAAAATGTAATTGAGAGGGGTATTATGAAAGGAGATGGTGGTGCATCAGATCATGCTTTCACTATAAAGCTAACTGAATTTACTTCTGAAAAGTGAGACAGAGGGAGCTTAGTTGAAAAATGCTGATAGCTGGGAGTTGAGAAAGGATTTGAAGAAAAGATAATCCTACCTACACTGTTTCTGCTGGGTAAACCACATAATCTATCAAACCCTATGAGACTTGATATTGAAAAAGACGTCATGGACCCACTGACACATGCACTTAACCCAACCAACTACTCAGTTGTCTCTCAAAAGAATTCTGTTTCAATAATCATAGAGATATTGCACATGTCTATCGATATATCATTAGGATGTTATTGATATTGAAACAAGGAAGACATTTACTCCGGTCTCCGACTTCATTTGATGCACATTATGTCTAGAGCTGATTATATACACTTTTAGGACACATCGAGTCTGACAGTCTGCTTGTCTATAAACAGCTAGTCCAAAGTGACTAAGCCGGAACAAATAAGAGTGATTCTTTTATGATAAAGGATTTCATGATGACTATTTGGAAATCCTACCAGTGTTAACATTACGCCAGCGCTGAACGTAGGTGTAGGTCCCAAAAGGTTTCCCTAGAGTATTGTTCTAAGCTGTAGAGGGGGCGGGGGGGGGGGGGGGGGAATACAACAATTTAAAACTCAACACTCTTTTCTCAATGTTTGTGTATATTATCAACAAGTGTTAATTACAAACAAGTTTGACTGCGGAAAGGTTCAAGCTGAGATGACAGATACAACTTTTGTTTAACTAATCTAAGACATACTCAGACTAGATATAATGACTACACTCACTTAGATGCACTCACTGTTTTTACAAGACACAGTTGGACAGCTTGAGTATGAACAGCTTAGACACACGTACTGTTGTATTCAAGCAGACTTGCATGCATGAAAAACACACTTTAATGCACGATCTGATTTCACATTCTTGGATGTCTCATAATCCTTAGAAGCTTCCTTTTAAACTCTCACTAAGAATCTCAGTGAAGCTTCTTCATTGGACAGATGAGATAGTGGGATGTCTTTCCAAAAACTCAAGACACCTTTTCTGCACATTCTGATAAAGCAGATTTGTCTTCATATGGCAGAATCTTTGTCTCTTTCTTTTTGTCACTGTTGCATAAGGCTTTAACCAAAAGAGGAATGTCAACTTTGCATGTTTCTTCTTTTGCTAAGGCCATTTTGATATAAGAAAATGTCTGTCACCCTTTTCAGATATCCGTTTGTCTTCGTGTAACAGAACAGCGTAGGCAGGCTGTGCAGTTTCTGTTTTCCACTTTGTCTTCGACTTGCAAACTAATCTTGTAGCCAAAAACAATACATGAGGACTTGGAAATATATTCCATAAAGTGTTTAGCCTGTTCACAAAGAACATGTTCTGTTCACAAAGAACAGAACACTTAGGTTGCGTTTAGTTAACAAAAACTAGTCATTTTTCAATTTCAGTTTTCAAGTATTAGTTTTAAGAAAAAAACAAGGGTTTCTATGAAAAGTGAAAACTTGTTTAGATGATGAAGTTTTAGTTTTAAGAAATAGGATAGGTGATGGAAAAGTAAGAGAGAGAAAGAGAGTATTATAAAAAATAGGGTAGGTAATAGAAAAGTAAGAGAGAGAATATGAAAAGTGGTGTTTTAAAAAGTGAAATGAAAAATTATGAAATTGTTGTTAAGTAAACAAGTTTTCATTTTTGTTGAAGAGTGAGATGAAAATTTTGGAAATTTTCATAAACTAAACACACCCTTAGAATCTGTCCAAGCTGCTCAACAGAACAGAGCAGCGTAGACAGTTTATGTCCAGCCTGTTCAGCAGACAGAACAACTTGGACAATCTGCCTTTGTTGAAATGAATGCAACAGGGTAAACAACTTTGCCTGATATTGCAAATCACTTTTCAGGTTTCAATAAGGCATAAACAGGCCTTAAATTATACCTTCAAGTGCCTCAAACAGGTTTGATTAAAAATCTCCCCCTAAGATGTAGAGCAGGTTTGACTGAGGCCTTTTTGTGCCTAACATTAGGTCACATAGATTATGTCTATTGTGCAAACAGGAATCCCATGTGGACCTGGACTCGTCATTCACAAAATGAATGTGTTTCATTTTCCACAAAGTTGAAAAGAGTTGTTTTATTTTGAAAGAGTATTCATTTGAAGGGGAGTGAGATATATTTGTTTAGATTAGGGGGAGTGGATATCAGTTTGAGGGGGAGAAAGTTAATATGTAATATTTTTTAAATTGTAATTGTTCTTGTATTTCATCTACTGTAACTTCAATGCATAAATGTCTCTGAAGATTTTGCATGATGTTCATATTTGTTATGATCATCATGAGGGGGAGAAAAACTAAATTTCAGAGGCAACTGTTAAGTAGATTGAAGTCAATTGAAGACAACTGCTACATCATCTCAAGACAATTGATCAAGGAAGAGATGTGAAGATCAGAGTGAGACGATGAAGAAGAACATTTTATCAGAAGATTCAGAGATCAAAGAAAAGAAGAAGATTCAAGAAAGAATCAACCTGAACATAGAACTTTAATTGAAAATTGTTTTTATCTCTAAGGGGGAGATTGTTGGGTACAATTATAATAGAGTTGAAAACAATATTTTGTAATTATTCAGGGGCTTGATTGTAATTACACAATAGTTGTAGTGTGTATATAAATAGGAGTTAGTTGACAGACTGGTTAGATACGAATTTAGAAGAGGAGAGAGAAGGAGTGCTTTGCAAGAATGTTGAAGAACTCAATGTAATATTCTTATCTCAATTAATCATTCGACAGATTGTGATAGTTGTTAATTGTTCATAATTGCGTTTAGATTGATTTAATTGCATGAAATATTGAATTATCAATGTTGTAAATATTTCAAGTTCCAATTCATCATGATCAGGGAGTAATCACATTTTGAATATCTGATTTCGGTGTTACGTTCTTGAATTTTTGATTCAAGGAATTGGAGTTTGATTTATTTGGTCGAGTCTTATGATTGATATAAAAAACATTTCCTAAAAATTTTGTGTTTAAATTCCTAATAGATTTAGTGTAATTGAAGTTTTATAATTCGATTTCGTTTTTAACCGATAAACAGAGCTGAATCTTTTGAGTCAATTGAATTTCCATTTTGAGTCAGAAAAGATGTATTTCGAGTCCAACTGTCCAATACCTCGAGTCCCATGTAATAAAATTTCACAAGATGCAAAAAACATCTCGGGTCCTACATAACTAAATTTCTAGTCCTATACATTTCGAGCCAGAATCTGCTTACAATTTTATTTTGACTCCCATGCAACATTTTGAATTCCATGCAAATCCAATCTCAAGTTTGCAAAATTCCACTTCGAGTTCTTCTTAGAAAATCCCGAGTCTAATTCAAGTCCTTCATCAAACATCTCGAGTGAAGTGAAATTCATTTCGAGTCCAAAGCAGAGTTTCTCGAGTCCAACCGAAACAATTCTTGAGTATACGACAATTCAATCTCGAGTCAACATAAATTCATTTCATGTCAAGCATAACTATTGTTAGATTTATAATTTGAATCATGTAGATTTATTTTGTAATTTATTGTAATTTATTTCCCATTCAATGTAATTTTCCATTTAATAGAAAGTTGAGGGGTATTTATATAAACCACTCAAAGTTAGGCCTAGGTATAAATAGTGGTAATTCAATATCTAACAATTCAATTCATCAAACAAACAATTATGAACACAGTATATCGAATGCCTAGATTGAGTAGAAGAATATTACAATGCGGTTCTTGAGCTTTCTTGCTTTACAAACTTGTACTTCCAGATCTGTACATTCGTATAATGTGTACTGTTCATACGTGCATCTAAACAGTACAGATGACCTCTATTTATACACAAATACAATTATAGAATATTTACAATATACCCCATTGACTTATTACAAATAATTGTTTTCAACTTTATTTATAAATGTACCCAACAATCTCCCCCTTAGAGATGAAAACAACTAATTCAGTTAAATCTCAAAGTAAAAACTTCAACACTTTTCTCTTTTCTTTTCTTTGATCTCTGAATCTTCAAATAGAAATTTCTTCTTCATTGTCTCACTCTGATCTTCATATCTCTTCATCTCTGATCTTCTCTTTTCTTGTGACCAAACTCCGCATTGAAACATGACTAGCTTTTAATTCTCTCCCTTGATCAATGATAGACAACATATCAACATTCATATTTAAATCTTCAGCGGATGTCACAATTGTCTAATATGTTGTTGCCAATGTCTTCAAACTACACAACAGTTGTCTCTGAACTATATCTTTTCTCCCCCTCATGGTGATCATAAAAAATATGAACATCATGTAAAATCATCAGAGACGTAGATGTAGTGAATTTACAGTAGCAGAAATACAACAACAATTACAATTCAGAACTCTTACAAATTGACTCTCTCCCCCTCAAATGATATCCTCTCCCCCTATTCTGAACGAATATCTCACGCCCCCTCAAATGTATACTATTTGCTTAAAAAATTTACAAAGCTAATCAACTTTGAGTAAAATGAAACAAATTCATTTTGAAAGTAACAGAGTCCAGGTCCACATAGGATTCCTGTTTGCACACTAGACATAATCTATGTGACCTACTTTCAGCGCTGGCATGATGTTAACACTAGAAGGATTTCCAAATAGTCATTGTGAAATCTTTTATCGTGAAAGAATCACTCCTATTTGTTCTGGCTTAGTCACTTTGGACTAGCAGTTTATAGTCACGCAGATTGTTAGACTCGATGTATCCTAAAAGTGTATATAAGCAGCTCTAGACACAAAGTGCATCAAATGAAGTTGGAGACCGGAGCAAATGTCTTCCTTGTTTCAATATCAATAATATTCAAATGATATATCGATAGATATGTGCTATATCTCCGTGATTATTGAAACAAAAATCTTTTGAGAGATAACTCAGTAGTTGGTGGGGTTAAGTGCATGCGTCACTTGATCCATGACATCTTTTTCAATAACAAGTCACCTAAGGCTTGATAGATTATGTGGATTACCCAGCCGACACAGTGTAGGTAGGATTATATTTTCTTCAAATCCTTTCTTAACTCTCAGCTCTCAACATTTTTCAACTAAGCTCCCTCCGGCTCACTTTTGAGAAATAAATTTAGTCAGCTTTATAGCAAAAGCATTATCTGATGCACCACCATCTCCTTTCAATATACCCCTCTCATTTACATTTTACCCTTGCTAGACCCTGTCAGTATCCCGTGATAACTGACACTTCTCAACTAATAGACCTAAAGAACCCTCACCCACACAAACTATAGATGGTTTGCTCCTTGGGTAGGTTTTCCGGTTCTGGTTAGACCATAGAAGCAATGTTTATGCCTATCACACACTTTGGTGCATAATTGGAGTCAGCATAAATAATGTTCAGCATTTAAGCTTATGAGATATCACTTAAAGAAGAACTAGGAGATGAAATTCAGAATGAATTTGGGGAATGACTAGTTGGGAGATATCAGGATAAAATGTAAAATCTGATATAAGATATGAAATGAATAAGATATTAGAATTGTGTATGAATGAATTGGAAGAATTAAGAATGCATGAAGAGAATCTCAGAAGCAATGAGATGATGAAAATCAAAGAGATTAGAATAATTAACCTCAATGATCTATTCAGAGATTCAAAAATGAATATCCTTAAAAACATTATTCTTTTCAGCTCAGAAATCTTTTTATGTGTGCACAAAATATTTTCGTGAAAAATACACATAATTTTGTGAAAAAGATGTCATCGTCAGAGTGCATCTGAAACTCCCCCTGGAAATAAGCACACAAAGTTAGTCAACTCATTGAAAATAAATCAGGAGAAAAAAATTGTAAAAATAAAACTCCCTCTTTGTGAATTCAGCTTCAGAGTTGAATTCACGGCAGGAATTTCAGAAAGATTTGTCTTTCAGAATCGGGTTCTAATCTGAAGTGATTAGAAGCATTAGTTGCAGAAGCTCGGGGTTTAGTGTAAAATAACTGAAAGCCTTTTGAATTTAAGATCGGGTTCTGCACTTATGTGTACAGAAACCATTTCCATTGATGTCCAGGTTCTACACTGATGTGAGTAGAAGTCTATGGTGTCTGCAAAAAATCATGATGTCTTTGGTATCCAAACTGATTTGGATCCAGACTTGTTAGCACTTTCGGGTACCCATTTCAAAACGGATTTAGGTAACCATTTAAGGACAGGTTTAGGTACCCATTGCAGATTATATTTCTTTTCTTCTCTCTCAAATTCAGAAAGTAAATTTCTTTGAGTACGATAAAATTGAATATCTGAATAACGAAAGAAACTTGAACTTGAACGAGCAGAATTTTGCTAACTCATCTTTCTGAAAAACTGTCCGATGCTAGCCTGTTTCTGATAATGCTTGGTATTTTTCTGTGAAGATGTTTTCTGATAACTAGTATTTTCATAAACTTTTTAAAACTTTGATTTCGAAGTTTCACTAGAGTAAATCTTGACCGGAAGTTTTTCAACAATTTTATCTTTGCCTTTATTTATCTTTAACAGATACTTAAGTTGAAGATCTGAAGGTGAATCAAGTTTAGGAGTTTTAGTTAGATTCTTATCACTTTCTAAAGATAAATCAGATTGATCAACTTTAGGTTCTAAACAAACTAAAGAAATCTTAACCTCTGATTCATTTGAAGAAGGGGAAACAGTAAATTGTTTTGAAAGATGAAATATTGGATATTCTAATTCTTTAATTTTGATCAAATATGAATTTATTTCATCTTCAACCAAGTTAAGTTTCACTTTTGAAATCTTGTTCTTTTCGTAAGAACTCACTTCTTTCCTTCTCAAATGAATCTTTGGTTAAAGAAAACTCATTTTCAAGAGTAAAAAATTCTTCAAGAATTGTTTGAAGCATAATTTTGATGAGTATGATTTGTCTTAGAAAGTGTTTCTTCAAGATCTTTAACTTTCCTGTATAGCTCAGATCGTTCAGGTAAAAGATATTTTAACTGAGTTGCATTCTGAAAATTCTCTTGTTTAGAATTATCAAGTTCTTTCGATAATTCAGATATTCTCAATTTAAGACTATTATTCTCAGAATTCAGATCCTTTTGATTTTCTTTTAAATACAAAACTTCTTCTTTCAGTCTTGGTACATCATGTAAAACAAAAACTTTATCTGTATTTAACTGAACAAGAATGTCATAATTATTCTTACGAATCTTTTCAGATTCAGTAAGTTTAGCAATCAGCTTAGACTTTGAAAGATGTTCATTTGCCATTTTGAATTGCTGATATTAAACATCCAAGATCTTTTATGGACTTTTGATGAGTGATTTATGATGAAACTCTATGAAAACTGAAAGATGTATATTTGAATGATGACTTGTTGAAAATCAGCTTTATATTGACTTTTCGACGTTGATTTTTCAGCTTCTCTACATAAAAATGTATGTAACCTTTTTCTGGACTCGAATTAGGCCTTGCAAATTGCCCAAACCGGATTTGCCAATCTTAGAAATCGTAGATCTCAGTTCAAGATTTGATTTGACGTATGGTACGCTAAGTAACGATGTGCCAGTCAAAAGTTATGGCCAATTGAAGCAGCAAAGGTCAAAGGGAAAAACTGGTGATTAATGATGAAACTCAGATGTATAAGGAATCAAACTCGGGTATTTGACGGGCCGTCGTTGTGACCCGTAGAAATAATCCTTATATCTACTATTTAGCTCAGAGAAGTAAGGGTCGAATCCACAGGGAGTGCGTATGTAATTTGGGTTAATCGACTAGCTTTGTGAGTTTTATTGAAAGCACTTAAATTGTGAATTGAGTGAATTGGATGATTTGTTTGGATTAATGACTTACGACTAACTTGTGACTAAAATTAATGTCAAATAACAAAAGAAGTATATTAACAATCAAATTAAAGATAACCATTCACGGAATCACTACGGCCTAAGTATTACCTACTCGAATTTCATGCAACAATCACATAGACATAATTAATTGCACGCTTAAATTAATCATACATGTTTTAACCAATAACTCTCGGCATAGCGTATGCAATATTCATTACTTGTCTTAATCCCTAAGTTAATGGACTCGGCACAAATAATAATACCACTATGAACTATCTTGCTTTTACCAATCAAAACGTACATTCATAATCATAATCGAATACTTATCATTTGAATACACATAGAGTATTTCAATCAATACAAATACATCAAAACATATAGAAATTCAAGTAAAGTAACACTTAGCCTTAGATCCTCTGCAAACGGCTATGGTGTTTAGCCGCTCATCGTATGATCTTCAATGGTGTTGATCAGAGACATAGTTGTAAGCTTACAAATCACCGTCTTCGTACTTGTATTGTGAATCCACCCTGGCAGGGCTTCGCCACTTCTTTCAACACTTTCGGGGCCTCCTCAAATGATCACCATTGACCTTTATTTATAGAGGAAGTGGATTTAGGGATTCTGACGCTGAAAACGCCTTTTTTGTGCCGACCCCAGCGTAGGGTAGGCGTAGGCTTGCGCCCCCCCTGCGCCTGCGGTAGGGCCATGGCTACGCTAGGCTGCGCTAGAAGTGCTCTCTAACTCTCAATCTTTCTGTTTTGCAGCGTAGGGTGGCGCAAGCCTGCGCCCCCTCCGGCTCGGTTCGCGCTGAATTTTCTCGAGCCACTTCCATTTGACCTCTGGACCCTGAAATATAAATTTGGAGTAATAATATGGAAGTTACGAAGTATCGGTGCTTAAAATGAACATAAAATGACTCTGAAACACATAAAATAATAGTCATATCAAACCTCCCAAACTTAATTCTTGGTCGTCCCCGAACAAGCCTATGGAATCAAAACTAACTATGTACCGGCCACGTATTAGCAGTGACTTTAGGAATTCTATGTTAAGCTAGCCTTCGAACTAATGCATTCAAATTTTAACATGTAAATCAAAGACGTTTTCAGTTAAAATGTATTTCCCTTAGAATTTATATAATGTATCTCACTCTTGGAATTACCCTTTTAGCTCAAGGTTACGAAACTTAACACACGTGGGTCTTTTGACCATCTTTTCCCTCTGTGCATGTTTAAGACAACTTTATCTTTTTTATACCATGCTTCTATCTATGTTCTTTCCAACTAAAATTATCTAGATGGTCCATGTAGCGAGATTTCGGTCAAACTCCCAAACCAGATGGTTATAGGGGATTAGGCATAAATGGTACCCCTACGGACTTAGTTTTCCGAACCATCTAAACTACTATTATTTCATTTTTTGAGGCTAAAAACGTGATTAAGTTCTCCCTTTATTGCATGAGTTTCCAAAATCTTTTGACACATTACTTATATTTAAGCCCAAATAAATTTTAACATACTTGAATTCACTTTACATAGAAAAAATTTTAATTATTATTACGAATCTTTTCTTAATTATAGAATATCCTATCAACACTAGCCAATTCCCTTGTACATGTATTTTATATTTATCATCATGTTCCACGCCCTGATCGGCAAACAAGACTCAATTGGGGAAGATAAGACAGACTACATAAACATTAAAACTCTAATAGAACTCGGCTAAAAACTAAAAATAACAACTAACAATAAAGAAATTAAATGCAATACATATATAAATAAATGAAAAGACAGAAAAATAAAGAACAAAGAACAAGGAAAGATAGTACCCGATCATTCGAATGGAGGAGGCGGAGGAGGACCAGATTCCAAAAAGGATGGAATAAACACTTTACTTACTTGCTCCATCCACTCTCCCGACCAAGTCATGTCAGTAAAGGCCAACTGGGCCTCAGATCTGTACTCATACCCCCGCTGGTGAGACCCTTCGTGGCCTACCCCCATATCTACATTAAATAATTGGTGAAGGATTTGTGCAATTATCGCCACGTCCCTACCGTGGATGGTTCCTATAACTCTAAAATCGTTATCCGAACGACCCGTCTCCCTTTGTATGGTAGACATCCACTCTACAACATCGGCCTGATGACTTTCGGGGCTGCCCAAATCAAGCACACTCTCCCAACCTAGAAAGTCAAATAGGTACGGAATCCCATAATCCTCAAAATCATCTCTCCTAACCCTCTTCTCGACTAACACCTTTTTTATATAAAAACAAATGTGTTCTAACATTTACGGAGTGTTGTGATAGTAAAAGGTCTGGAGACCAATCTATTGGCACAGTGACATGTTGAGTTCTTTGACGCGTTCTCCTCGACATCTACAAATTGCCAACCAACCACAATATGAATGAGATAAATCAAACTATGCAAATTAAAATTTTTACAATCACACTCAATTAAATTTAGATGTGTGTGTGTGTGTGTGTGTGTGTGTGTGTATATATATATATATATATATATATATATATATATATATATATATATATATATATATATATATATATATATATATATATATATATATAGGTTCAAGATCTATGAAAAACCATCTTTGACTGGAAAACTGGAAAACCATATTAAATGCACATGTTCATTACGGTAAAATGTTAAATTTAATGCACAACTACAATATACATATGTTCAAATGTGCATTATTATTGAGTAGTTCACATAATTTACATGTTCATTAGGATAAAATGTTTCATTTCATGCAAAATAACAATATGCACATGTTCAAATGTGCAATATGCATGAACATGTGTATATTACGCATTTTTGCATGAAATTAAACATTTTGTCTTAACGAACATGTAGATGATATGAATTAGTTAATCATAATGCAATTTTGAACATATGTATATTATAATTTTACATGAAATTCAACATTTTATCATAATGAACATGTGCATTTGATATGATTTTCCAGTTTTCCAATCTAATATAGTTTTCCATGGATCTCGACCCTATATATATATATATATATATATATATATATATATATATATATATATATATATATATATATATATATATATATATATATATATATATATATATATATATATATATATATATGTATATATATATATATATATGTATATATTTATGCTCTAATTTTGCATCACTCTATATATAGTCTATAATTTCCCTACAATATAAATGACAAATACATACTTAATTTATCAATAAAAATTCCATTTGGCACATAAACTTATTTTCTAGCTAATCACCCAATTTTTATAATTCATACATTATATGCACGTTTAGGTAACCAACTCTATAAATCCAAATTAATTTCTAAAAATTAACCATGACAAATTAACTAAAATATCACGTAAATACATATATCATCAAACATACATCAAGGTTATCATCAAATTCATGCAACTTCACATACTTTGACTCTAAAAAGTCAAAATCACCATGAAAACTCCATTGATGACCATGAAGCTCAAGCTTTCATTTTTGCACAAAAAGTATGAAATAAGTTGCATATACTCAATAAAAACACTAACCTTGGTGATTGGAAGGTTGAAGATGATAAAAATCTAGTTTTTTTTTTCTTAACCCCTTCTACACCCAAAATCCTTCAAAATGAGTGAAAATGCTCAAAAGGAAGATGTTTCCAGCCTAAATCCTTGTTGTAGAAGATAATGTGGTTGTTTTTAGGCTTAGATTTGCAAATTTTTAGCACAAAAGTGGGATGTAGGATGTGTAGCCGCACACCAAGCCGTGGGTTGAGGGTTCTAGGGTTTGTGAAAATGAAGAATGAGGCTAAACTTGGGTTTTATCTCGACAGGGCGTAGGGCCAGCGCAGGGCTGCGCCCCCTCTGCGCCCAACTCATTTAAATTTTCAAATTTTTAATGTTTTGGTACGCGGGGCTGTATATATCTCTAATTTTTTGTTATCAAATGTGGTCTAAAAATTTTGTGGGGGCTAAATTATTTAATTAACTTATTGTTAGAACCTACCCTCCTCAACATAGACCTTTTTGACGTCCTCGTCACATTAGAGTTAGGTAATCCATTAATAACTTTGAGAGATATATCGGTACACAATCCGTATTCATAATCAACAAATTTAAACAACAAAAAAATTAATATTAAAATAAAATTCAACTTTTAATAAGTCAAATAGAATAAGCACACCACACTTTAAAAAATAATAAAACCAAATTAAGTACGATTACAATACAAATAAAAGCAAACAACATCAGAAATAAACCAAACCAAACTTTAATGTTTCTCATGCCAGAAACAAACAATCATACTCAAATAATAACTTAAAATTCTTTTGGAGGAGCGACGCCTTCTACTAATTCTCCCACTGTCATTTGGATATTAGTGAGCCAATCAGAATGCACTTGAAGCAGCTGATCATTTTTCTGTTGGCCTCCTCGAAGTGTCTCGATTTCTTTAAGCAGTATGTTGTTCGTGCTCACCAAGTCTCCAACTATTCCCTTTATTTTATCAACCCGATCCCATAAAATATCGATAGTCTCGATTCCTTTCCATGGTCTCTCGTCTTCCTCGTCGATTTTGGCTTTTCCTTTGCTGCTTTATCCTTCAATCGGGTATTCAGGGGCAATAAATGGGACTTGGGTTACTTTGGCAGTTTTAGGGCAACGAAATTGGAATCCTACTTCGGTGCGCTCAAATACTAACCCTATCATAGTAATTCTCGTAAACCACATGATATTTGAGTTAATGAACCTGATGGGTAATTCTTCCGACACTACTTTTTGTATAACAAATAGCTCAGTAAGCATCCTACAGTGAGAGTAGTTCACTCCCTGACTCGTTACATGACACTCCCATAGATTTTGCATGATAACATACCCCAAAGACACAGTCGGGTATCCGGTCATGAGTGCGTGTACTAAAAGGATCTCCTGAGGTCTCACATAAGTAGTGTCTTGGTGACGTGAAAGCACGTTAAAAATAACTAACTTCCACATAAGCTTAGCTAAAGGGCATAAATCTCCTCAATTAAAAAGCAGTGTAAGTCCGGGCATCTCTAACAGGGATTCCAAAAACCGTAGCTATCATTTTGTCCCACTGGTTAGTCCACTTATTAATTTTATGCATCCTACTCCCCTGGATATTAGTTAGTGTCCAGAATTCCATAGGGTGTGGTGTCTCGGTGTCGATAAGAAACTCATCAAACAAATTATTCTTAGAAATTGACACTTCCTTATTTCCCACCATCCCCACAAGCTCAAAGTCATGCTCATCAGCTTTCTCTATTCTATGCATAGTGGCGAACCACTGTTGGATCAAACTAGTGTGAATATAAGGTAGCTCCCACATAACAACTCTAGCCCAACCCCAAACGCTCAAACGACTCTATAATGTCAAAGGCATCAAAATCGGCCTCTTTTAAAGTATGCTCAATGAGAAACCTAGGTGGTTTGCCATTATTAGTGTTTGGGGGTATTTCAGGAAATTCCGCATTGAGAGGTTTCTCAAAGCGGATATTTTCAGGGTTGTGGGTTCTCATTCTAGGGGTTTGGGAGTTTGCGGAACGGTTACCGTTGGCGTGATATTGGGTTGACATCTACAATTCACAATGCAAAGACTAAGGATTATTAAAAATAGGGTTTTCTACATGACTGATGCATGATAATTAAATACCTTTTTTCTTCGTTAAACAATCTAATCCTAAGTCTCACCAACAATGTGAGCCCAAACTAATCCTATCAAATGCATGAACTTCAATAACTAAATATTTAAACAATTTAAAAATAACCCTTTAGACAAAGATTTTCAAAAAGAAAAACATATATGGAAAAAGCCACAATTTTTAAGAAATTTTTTGCAAAAATATATTTATATTACTTAAAAGAGTATATATAAAATTATTATTAACCCTTTTTTTCAATAAAAATAATATACCCCGAAAATTTTCATCCCATGCATGCATGATATAACTATAACAACTAATGTATAATGAAGCTAGGGGCATTAGAAAGAGTATACCTTGCTAATCCTTGAGAAAAACTAGCGCTGGATTGAAGATTTGACGTACAAGAGGCGTTATTTTAGAGGTTTTAGGCTTATAAAATCGATAATCGTCGTTTCTGAATTCGACTTTTAGGTTTTGTCACAGTTAGGGAGTAAGACTCTGTATTAATAGGATTTTAACCGCGTTGGGGCGTAGGGCCAGCCCAGGGCTGCGCCCCCCCTGCGCCCGGGCCTCCGGATTTCTGATCTGGGGCGCGCACTTATCTCTAAACCTATTTCTTCAATTTTTAAAATTCCCATGGGTATTCTCCCCAACTTACGCTCGTAATATCTGTAACATCCCAAATTTTCAATTATATGTAATTTACAATTTTAAGGGATTAATTGTTGTAGTTATGGATGATTATATCAATTTAAGTTAATTTTGATCAAAATATCAGTTAAATATGAAAATACGAAGTTGAGGGGTATAATGTGCAAATAAGTCAAAATAGCAAATAAATAGATGGAAAACTCTTCATTTCAACACTCACACACTCTCTCTACTCTCTCTCTCTAAACCGTACTCTCTCTCTCTCTCTTTCTACTCTCTCTCTCGGCTTCATCTAAGGAACACACAAAAATCATCAAATTAAAGGTGTAAAAGTTGGATTCAAGTGGCATTTTAGGAACTATAACTGCTACAACAAACGATTTGAGGTAACAATTACTCATATTTACGGATTTTTGAAGTTTTGGTTCGGTTTTTATGAAAACCGATTTCTAAGATTATTGTTGCAAATGTTAATGCATGTTGTATATTTTTGTTGCAATGTTAAAATCGAAGGTTGATAATGTAGTGTACCAAATTTCAGAATCAGATTCCACCTCTAAGTGTGATTTTTAGATAAGTGTGTGTTTTAGTGTGTGTGTTTATCGAGACATGTAGAAAATGGACACAAATGGGTTGTTTTAGTACATAAGTGTTATGATATAAGTTGAAATAGTGTTCCTAAGTTCATATTTACTATTTTAGTTACTGAAACATGCAAAAATGGACAAAACATAATTTCTGGAAAATGTTGGAAAAACTTCTAAGTATGAACTCGGACCTGTCCCATTTCGGACCAACACCAAATTCGGTCCTGTACATCCGAGTTCGGACCAGAAGCCATTTCGGACCAACAGTGGCTTCGGACACTCCCCATTTCGGGTCCATCCCAATTCGGATCCCCATCCTAATTCGGACCCTGTCAATTTCGGACAAATCCTCATTTCGGACCACCCATTTTGGATCACCCCAATTCGGACCACACCCTATTTCGGACTTCAACCATAATTCGGACCATCGGTGTTTCGGACCATCCGAATTCGGATCAGGTCCGAAATCTGACCCAATTACATTTAGTTTTCAGGATTTAAGTTTTAAGCAATTACTGACACAAAATCATTATTACACTTACTTTACAGATCATTGTGGTGTTATCAAAACACACATTGATTCAGGATCAAGTCACACTATACCAATCACTGTGAGTAACAGATCGTCATTCGAACATTTATTGTTTTTGCATTCATGTTTATACATTCAATGGCATGTTCACGTTGTTCATATACTTCATTTGGCACTCATGAAATGATTTGTTGTTATGATGCACACTCGTACTTGACATGTAACACACATGTAGCCAGCGTTCATTTGAAAGTGCATCTATTTACATCATGCTTGCACTGCATGATCATTACTTCATAATCTGATGCGACCTGGACTGGGGCTGACAGCAGGCCACTGTCGGGGACTGATCATCCCACTCGTATCCCATCAGGTTCGGCACATCCCCGATCAGCATATTGAACTGCCAACCCATGCTTGCACTGCATGGTTTTCACACATTGAGGCTTAGACTGCCTGTACACACATACATGGGGCTTACACTGCCCATGGTTAAGCATTGCTTGTAAAGAAATATTTGTTGTTTGCATAATCTGTTATCTCACTAAGCATTTAGCTTACTGTTGACTCACATTGTTTACAGGCAAAGGCAAGAGTGTAGCTGGACCATCTACTTAAGCATATCAAATCAATATCCCGGAGACCTTAGTAGCTATTGGTACTTGAATGTAATAGCTTTGGGCTGGGATTTCTACTTCTAAAACAATTATGTTGATGTAATAGTTAGACTCTTATCACTGTAGACATGTATTCTATTGCTTTAGTGTGGATTTGCTTAATTCTAATTTAAGTATTCAATTTCAATTATCATGATTACTCATTGGGTTGTTAGTCGATCCTGGTGATTGCTACAATTATATCATTAATTTAACAAGGACGTCACAGTTTGGTATCAGAGCATTAGTTTGAGGTTTCAAGTGTCCGCGAGGACTTGGACTCAAACTTAGGTTATGATATTAGAATGAACTTCTAAGTAATGATCTGAACTAAGATAGGATTGACATGCACACGGGGAAACACAAAGGGTAACTGTAAATACTTAGGACTTACAAATAAATGTTCTAAATATAAGTTGTTATATTTCAGAACATGTCAGGAGACGATATGACTCCTCAGCAAATGTTCCAGATGATGCAAGCTCTTATGGAACAGAACAATGAGCTACAATCCAAACGAATGGCTGAGCAGGCTCAATCATTTGCTGATCAGTTAAGGGCCAGAGATGAGGCCGAGGCAAAACGAAAGGCTGACAAACGAAAGAACAAGGAGCAACAACAAGACGATCAAGAGGAAAGACAAGACACTGGGTCTTCTAACAGATCAAGGGGTTGCAGGTTTAAGGACTTCAAAAGTAACGGAGCAGTTACTTTTGATGGAACCGGAGATGCTGTTACAGCATTGGAATGGATCACCACCACGGAACGAACTTTCAGGATCAGCGACTGCGCTGATAAAGACATGGTCCGCTTTGCAACCGCTATGTTTGCAAGGGACGCTGTTATGTGGTGGGACGCAATGACACATGTGTTGACGATGGAGGTAGTATCACACATGTCATGGAGCGAGTTTAAGGAAGTGTTTTCTCAACAGTACTGTCCAGCCGACGAGAAGCGACGTCTCGAGGCAAAATTCCTGAACTTAACTCAGGGAACGAAAACGGTTACACAATATGCCGTTGAGTTCACCCGATTGAGTCTGTTCGCACCCCATCAAGTAGACACGGAAGAGAGAAAAATAGCCCGGTTTGAGGCCGGACTAGACTATGAGATACGCCGAACCATGAGTGGGGTTCGGTATACAACGTTTGCTGGATTACTCGAGGCTGCTCGGAATGTGGAGCAGATTGTCCTGTTATCCGGATATGTCATAGGTTCAGCCGCCGCAACACCGACTCAACCGTCGCCGCCAAAAAGGCAGCGGGAGTCTGGATCTTCCCGATTCTCTCCTCAATCCCATCAACAGTCATCATCACCCAAGAAGGGAAGAGCCTTTTCGGCCAGTTCAGAAATGAGAGACTGCAGACGATGTAGAAAAGCGCACTCTAGGGAGTGCAAGACTCGGGACATGTATTGTTTCTGCTGTGGGCAGAAATGCCATCACTGGGAGCATTGTCCACGAAAAGATGATGCATGCTACAACTGCCACAGACTTGGCCATTTCTCAAGGGACTGCCCGAAACCCCCACGAGATCAGAATGCTCCACAATCAACAGCAAGATCTTCTGTAGCTTCCACGGCTCGCAGGGATCAATCTCAAAGGGCTCCAACAAGGGCGTTCCAAATCACAGCTGAAGAAGCAAAGGATGACCCGGAGGTGGTCACTGGTACGTTCTATGTTAACTCAATTCCTGCACGTATACTGTTTGATTCCGGAGCCAATCGTTCGTTTGTCTCCATTACATTTGCTCGTCAATTTAACATGCCAACTTCCAAACTGCAATTTGTACTTGACATAGAGACTGCTAGCAATATGTTAGTAAAAGCAGACAAAGTGTATAGGAATTGTACATTATTGGTAGAAGACGTAGTATTCAATATAGATCTGATCCCTATGGAGTTCGGGGAGTTTGATGTCATAGTAGGTATGGATTGGTTGGTTCACAATGAGGCCCAAATTATTTGCAAGAAAAGGATGATTAAGATCACCACTCCCGAGGGCCGCGACATTTGCATATATGGTGACACACACAAAGACGACTTATGCCTTATTTCAATTGCAAAAGCCCGAAAGCACGTTGCCAAGGGTTGTTCAGCTTACTTAGCCTACGCTGTCGATGCAAAGGCTGAAGTTCAATCTCCTTCTACCGTTTCCGTCGTTTCTGAATTTCCTGATGTCTTTCCAGAAGATATCTCGTGATTGCCACCTGATCGCCAAGTGGAATTCCGCATTGACCTCATTCCCGGAGCTGCTCCAATAGCAAATGCTCCTTACCGTCTAGCCCCTGCTGAAATGCAGGAAATGATGAAGCAGTTACAGGAGCTACTTGACAAAGGTTTTATCCGCCCAAGTTCATCTCCTTGGGGTGCTCCTGTTCTGTTTGTCAAAAAGAAAGATGGCACATTGCGAATGTGCATCGACTATCGAGAACTCAACAAAGTCACAATCAAAAACAAATACCCGTTGCCCCGGATTGATGATCTCTTCGACCAGTTACAAGGCGCAAGCTACTTCTCGAAGATTGATCTTCGTTCGGGTTATCACCAACTCAAAGTACACCCAGATGACATTTCAAAGACGGCTTTCAGAACTCGTTACGGACACTACGAGTTTCTGGTAATGCCGTTTGGTCTCACAAATGCGCCGGCCGCTTTCATGGATCTCATGAATCGAGTCTGCCGGCCAATGCTCGACAAATCAGTCATCGTGTTCATCGATGACATTCTCATATATTCAAAGACCGAAGAGGATCATGCTGCACATATGAGAGAATTGCTAGAGTTGCTACGCAAAGAGCGACTGTATGCCAAATTCTCTAAGTGTGAATTCTGGTTGAGGCAGGTACGTCTCAACATCCCAAACGATTCCTTGATCCTTACATTCACTTATGAACTCTTTTGTTAACTTGTTCCTCCTAAACATACAATTCAGATCCAATTCTTGGGGCACGTGATATCTGGTGCTGGGATTGCTGTTGATCCTGCAAAGATCGAAGCTATCCAGAACTGGGAATCACCCCGCAACGCCTCAGAGATTCGGAGTTTTCTGGGATTGGCTGGTTACTACCGCCGATTCATCAAAGACTTCTCAAAGATCGCCGTTCCGCTAACAAAGCTTACTCGCAAGAACGCGACCTTCTTTTGGGGAGAAGAACAGCAAATGGCATTTGACAACTTGAAGAATCTGCTAAGTGAAGCACCAGTGTTAGCCCTGCCTGAAGGGAACGAAGACTTCGTAGTCTACACAGATGCATCAGGCATGGGTTTGGGTGCGGTACTAATGCAAAGAGGAAACGTCATAGCTTATGCTTCTAGACAACTCAAACCACATGAGAAAGACTACTCTACTCATGATCTAGAGCTAACTGCTGTGACTTTCGCTCTCAAGTTATGGAGACACTATTTGTACGGAACCAAGTGTCAGCTCTACACCGATCACAAGAGTTTAAAATATATATTCAGTCAGAAGGACTTGAATATGAGGCAAAGAAGGTCAATGGAGCTGATAAAAGATTACGACTGTGAGATTCTGTATCATCCAGGGAAGGCCAACGTAGTGGCCGATGCTCTAAGTCGAAAAGCATACTGCAATGCATATTGCTACGCCTTGATTTCTACAATTTTGACCTCAACTATTATAGATGATGTTAGGGCTGCTCAGTTACAGGCCCTAATAGAAGAGAATGTTAAAGACGAAGATATTAGAATTCAGTTGCCATTAATGCAAGATGATGGAACTGGATTAAAGGGTATTTATGGTAGAGTTTGGGTTCCTAAGTTCGGGAACATGCGAGAGGTAATTCTTGCAGAAGCTCATCAATCCAAATTCTCGATTCATCCTGGCAGCACAAAAATGTACAACGACTTGAAAACCGACTTCTGGTGGCCAGGATTGAAAAGAGATGTCGGTCAGTATGTTGAAAGGTGCAGAACATGTCGTCTAGTCAAAGCCGAGCACCAACAACCCTATGGTAGTATGCAACCTCTTCCTATCCCAGAATGGAAGTGGGACCATATTACCATGGATTTCGTAACCAAGCTACCTAAGACTCGTCGTCAACATGACGCCATTTGGGTCATTGTTGACCGATTAACCAAATCTGCTCACTTCATACCAATCCGAGAAACCTACTCACTGGACCGACTTGCCCAGATCTACGTAAACGAAATCGTTATTAGGCATGGTGTGCCTAAGTCTATTGTCTCCGACCGAGATAGTAGATTCACTTCTAATTTCTGGACTGCTCTGCAAAACGGTCTTGGTACTCGTATCGCAATGAGTACTGCCTATAGACCTCAATCTGATGGGCAAAGTGAAAGAACAATCCTAACTCTCAAAGACATGCTCAGAGCCTGTGTCATGGATTTGGGTGGTAACTGGGACGATCACCTCCCATTGGTTGAATTCTCCTACAACAATAGTTACCATTCCACTATCAAGATGGCACCGTTCGAGTCTCTATATGGCAGAAAATGTAGGACTCCAACCTGTTGGAGGGAAACAGGAGAAACTCCAATAGCCGGTCCTGCTTTGCTACAAGAAACAAATGAAAAGATCCAACTCATTCGACAGTACATGAAAACAGCACAAGATCGGCAAAAGAATTATCACGATCGCCGGCACAAAGCGATAGAATTTCAAAAAGATGATTGGGTCTACTTGAAGGTTTCCCCGATGAAGGGAGTTACAAGATTCGTAAAGCGAGGAAAGCTATCACCTCGATTCATAGGACCCTTCAAAATACTAGAAAGAGTTGGGAATCAGTCCTATCACTTGGACTTGCCGGAAGAGTTATCAAGAGTTCACCCGGTCTTCCACGTAGGATACTTAAGAAAGAGTCTGGTGCCCGAGAGGGAACCATGGACTGATCACTCGGACATTAAGGTTGACGAACGGCTAAGGTTCGTTGATGAACCGGAGTGCATTTTGGAGACAAAAGTCAAAAAGCTACGGAACAAAGAGATCAGGATGGTGCTGGTCAAGTGGAAGCATCATCGGGGAGCTAATCACACTTGGGAATCGGAAGAAGACATGAAGATTAAGTACCCAAGTTTGTTTCATATTCGTTTGGCATTCTACTAACATGCGTATATGTTGATGCACATTCATACTTGTTGCATGTCCGTTCATTTGTTGTGCATCTTTTCGATGGACCTGCGTGGTCGCATCTGTACTCTGATGTTACTGTGCTATATGACCAAGAGTTTGACACCTCTGTGGTCAGGATAGACAGTAGGTCATCCCCGATGTAATGTCTGCCTCAGATGGTTGGTTGTTCTTATGCCGAGTGTCAGCTCGAAGGAGCTGCGGCTCGGGTTTGCGTACTTGGAGTACGTGTGGGGTATACGGTATGTGTTACCGCGGTTACCCTGGGTGGCATCATAATGATTTGTAGAATGTGTAAAATCATATGGTATTCACTAAGCTTTAGCTTACCCCTTCAGTTGTTGAATTTTTACAGGAAAAGGGAAATCCGCTGCGGGACCGTCTAGCTAGGACGTTTATTGAAGTGACTTGAAGATTTCCACTGTTTATCTTGGTATTTGTTCTATGGAAACAATGTTGTAATAATTTTGGGGATGATGTAATACATTTGGATTTGTAGACTTAGATGTGTAACCTATGTAGCACCATAGGGTGTTTGACACATTTGTATTATTTTATTATGTATTTTGCTTCCGCACTTTAATTAAGGTATCAGATCATTATATATCTGTTTGTTGGTGAATAATCCTGGGTGAATGGTAATTGGTGGTTAATGTGGCAAGGGTGTCACAGCTTATGGTATCAGAGCAGTAGTTTGAGATTCAAGTGTCCGTGAGGTCTTGGTCTCAAACATTAAGTGTTGACATGTAGTGATTCTAAGTAATGATCTGAACTAAGATAGGTTACGAACTAGTAATCATAAGAATATTAACTATCATACGGGACAATTGGGTGGTGTCTATAAATAAATGACATATTACTAAATAAATTATATGTTTCGTATTTCAGAACATGTCTGGAGGAGGAATGACACCTAAAGAGACGAGAGAAATGATGCTAGCCATGATGGCTGAGCAAAGAGAGATGATACAAGATCAATTTCGGGCTCGAGATGAGGCCGAAGCTAAGCGAAGAGAAGAGAAAAGAAGGAATAAGGAAAGAGAGGGAAATAATGACGAGCAAGATGACAACACTGGGTCATCTAATAAGCCCAGGGGTTGTCGTTTCAAGGACTTTAAGGGAAATGGAGCCGTTGAATTTACTGGGTTGGGGGATGCTGTTACTGCACTGGAGTGGATAACAGCTACAGAAAGGACTTTCCGAATCAGCGATTGTGCTGAGAAGGATATGGTCCGATTCGCTACTGCCATGTTCACAAAAGACGCAATAATGTGGTGGAACTCGATGGTGAATGCACTAACAATGGAGAAGGTTGATGTAATGAAATGGGCTGAGTTCACTGAAATTTTTACTCAGCAGTACTGCCCGGCCGATGAGCGCCGAAGACTTGAAGCTAAGTTCATGACGCTGATTCAGGGAACTAAGTCTGTGTCCCAGTATGCCGTAGAGTTTACGAGGCTGAGTTTGTTCGCGCCTCATCAAGTGGATACCGAGGAGAGGAAAGTGACCAGGTTTGAGGCTGGTCTTGATTTGGAGATTCGAAGAGTGATGAGTAATGTACGCTACCCCACGTTTGCTGGTTTACTGGAGGCCGCCAGGAATGTGGAACAGATCTTAGGTATGTCGGGATACGTGATGGGGTCCGCTGCTGCTTCAGTCAACCCAACTCAACCTTCACCACCGAAACGCCAACGCGAAGGGGGTTATTCTGGTTCTTCACGATCATCTCAGTACTCGCCACAACAATCTTACCGTCGACAGTCTAGTTCTTCCGGTCGTGCTCGTGCATACTCTATCAACACCGAGCCACAGTATTGTAACAAGTGTCATCTGGAACACTTCGGCAAGTGCACCAACGGGCGTGCGTGTTTTTGCTGCGGAGAGTTGGGCCACTTTCAGAATGAATGCCCACGGAGATCTGATGCTTGCCATAAGTGTGGAGTATGGGGGCACTATAGTCGGAATTGTCGAAAGAATGCTCCAGCAGTTGCTGCTCCAACATCAACACGATCTTCAGGAGGTTCAAGCGGTGGTTCAGTTAACCGGGGTCGGGGTCGGGGTCAGTCGCAAAGGGCACCGACTCGTGCATTTCAAATCACTGCAGAGGAGGCTAGGGAAAACCCGGAGGTGGTCACGGGTATGTTTATTGTAAACTCTTTACCTGCACGAGTTCTTTTCGATTCGGGTGCCAATCGCTCGTTTGTATCTACTATGTTTGCACAACAACTTGCCATGCCTTTGTCTAAGCTATCTGCTGTACTAGATATTGAAACTGCTAGCAACACCTTAGTCAAAGTAGATCATGCTTATCGTAACTGCACTTTAGTGATTGAAGATGTAGTCTTCAATCTGGACTTGATTCCGATAGACTTCAGTGAATTTGATGTGATAATCGGGATGGATTGGTTAATTGAGAATGAAGCCCACATAGTATGTAAGAAGCGAATGATAAAGATAACTACTCCAGAGGGGCGTGAGATCTGCATTTATGGGGATAGGAGAAGTGGGGATCTGTGTCTGTTGACCATTGCAAAAGCCCGAAAGCTTGTTGCAAAGGGTTGTGACGCCTACCTGGCATATGCTATTGATGCCAAGGCTGAGAAGAAGACGTTGGCCGATGTGCCTGTTGTTTCACAATTCCCGGATGTGTTTCCGGAAGACTTGTCTGGCGTGCCGCCTGAGAGACAAGTGGAATTTAGAATTGATCTGATCCCTGGAGCTGCACCGGTAGCTCGTTCTCCTTATCGCCTTGCCCCAACCGAGATGAAAGAGATGATGACACAACTCCAGGAGTTGTTGGACAAGGGCTTTATACGACCAAGTTCATCGCCGTGGGGAGCCCCTGTTTTGTTTGTGAAAAAGAAGGATGGTACAATGCGAATGTGCATTGATTACCGGGAATTGAATAAACGGACTGTTAAGAACAAGTATCCGCTGCCGAGGATAGACGATTTGTTCGATCAATTACATGGGGCGAGTATCTTTTCTAAGATTGACTTGAGGTCGGGATATCATCAGTTAAAAGTTAGAGAGGAAGATGTGCCTAAGACAGCTTTTAGGACACGTTACGGGCATTACGAGTTTCTGGTCATGCCTTTTGGGTTGACCAATGCCCCGGCTGTTTTTATGGATTTAATGAACCGAGTTTGTAGACCGATGTTAGATAAGTCGGTGATTGTGTTCATCGACGATATTCTGGTGTATTCAAAGTCTGAGGCCGAACATGCTGATCATTTAAGAGAATTGCTGGAACTGCTAAGAAAAGAGAAGTTGTATGCCAAGTTCTCAAAATGTGAGTTTTGGCTACAACAGATTCAGTTTTTAGGGCATGTGATATCGGGGGCCGGAATTTCTGTAGATCCAGCTAAAGTAGAAGCGGTGAGAAATTGGGAGTCGCCTCGTTCAGCTACTGAAGTCAGAAGATTTCTGGGGTTGGCGGGCTACTATAGGAGATTTATAAAGGACTTTTCGAAAATTGCCGTTCCTTTGACGGTGTTGACGAAGAAGAATGCACCGTTTGTATGGGAAACTGTGCAGCAAGAAGCATTTGAGATCTTGAAGAAAACGCTTAGCGAAGCACCGATACTTGCTCTACCGGAGGGCAATGAGGATTTTGTAGTTTACACTGATGCTTCAAGACTGGGGTTAGGCGCTGTACTGATGCAGCGAGGGAAGGTTATTGCTTATGCTTCGAGACAGTTAAAGCAACACGAGAAGAATTATTCAACTCATGACTTGGAATTGACTGCAGTTACGTTTGCGTTAAAATTGTGGAGGCACTATCTATATGGGACTAAGTGTCAGTTATACACGGATCATAAGAGCCTGAAATACATTTTCAGCCAGAAAGAACTTAACATGAGACAGAGACGTTCGATGGAGCTAATAAAGGATTATGACTGTGAAATCCTTTACCATCCTGGAAAGGCTAACGTGGTAGCCGATGCTTTGAGTCGCAAAGCATATGCCAAGGATTGCTGTTACATGTTGACATCTACTATGTTAACATCCACTATTATTGATGATGTCAAGGCCGCTCAAGAGGAAGCATTGAAAGACGAGAATGTTGGTGCTGAGGATATAAGAACACAGATGAAAATAATGGAAACAAGCGAGTCGGGATTGAAAGGCATCTACGGAAGAATCTGGGTGCCAAAGTATGGAGGCATGAGAAAGGTGATCATAGAAGAAGCTCACCAATCGAAATTTTCTGTACATCCCGGGAGCACAAAGATGTACAACGAGCTGAAAGCAGACTTCTGGTGGCCCGGATTAAAGAAAGACATAGGTCAGTACGTGGAAAGATGCAGGACTTGTCGGTTAGTGAAAGCCGAACACCAACAACTTTACGGTAATTTGCAACCGCTTCCCATTCCGGAATGGAAGTGGGAGCATATCACGATGGACTTTGTCACAAAGTTGCCGAAAACTAGGCGTCAACACGATGCGGTATGGGTAATCGTTGATAGATTAACCAAGTCGGCACACTTCATTCCAATAAGAGAAAGTTATTCACTGGAAAAGTTAGCTCAGATTTACTTGGATGAGATTGTTTTGAGACATGGAGTACCTAAGTCCATTGTATCGGATCGGGACAGCCGATTTACTTCCAACTTTTGGTCGGCTTTACAAGAAGGGTTAGGAACGAGGATAGCAATGAGTACGGCTTACCGTCCGCAAACCGTGGTCAATGTGAAAGGACCATCCTAACACTCGAAGATATGATGCGGTCGTGTGTGTTAGACCTCGGTGGCAATTGGGACGATCATTTGCCACTGATCGAGTTTTCGTATAATAACAGTTACCACGCGACGATCAAGAAAGCGCCGTTTGAAGCATTGTATGGGAGAAGATGTAGGACTCCTACGTGTTGGAGGGAAACCGGTGAAACGCCGATTGCTGGGCCGGCATTATTGCAAGAAACAAATGAAAAGATTCAATTGGTAAGACAGAATATGAAGGCGGCCCAGGATCGCCAGAAAAGTTATTACGATAGAAGGCACAAACCAATCAGCTTTGAGGTAAATGATTGGGTGTATTTGAAGGTGTCACCTATGAGAGGTGTTACACGTTTTGTAAAGAGAGGAAAGCTGGCTCCGAGATTTGTTGGGCCATTTAAGATAATAGAAAAAGTTGGAAACCAGTCATATCGTTTAGAGTTGCCGGAAGAAATGTCGGGCATACACCCGGTGTTCCATGTGGGAAATCTCAGGAAGTCATTCACAACTGAAAACGAAGATTGGGCTGACCACACTGAGCTGCAGATTGATGAAAGGCTCCGGTATGTTGAAGAGCCGGAGTGTGTGTTGGACACAAAAGTGAAGAAATTAAGGAGCAAAGAGATAGAAATGGTGCTTGTACGTTGGAAGCATCATAAGGGAGCGAATCATACGTGGGAGACAAAAGCAGAGATGTTGAAGAAGTATCCAAAATTGTTCGAATCCGAGTAACTTCGAGGACGAAGTTGAGCGTGGTGGAGCCCATGCTGTAACATCCTCGGATTTTAAATTATTATAATTGAAGTTTATTAAGTTTAAATTAATGTAATTTAAGTTGAATCATGAAAGTTGGTACGAAATTTGGATTGTTTATAAAGTTGGTTTCAGATTATGGAAAATTTAGAAAATTTTAATTATTAAGTGAAAATAATTACTAAAAATTTAAGGATAATAAATAAAAGATAGAATTCTTTTATTTTATAAAATCAGTATTTAATGGAACCGGTTAAGTTGAGGGACTAAAGGTGCCAAAGTTGGAAATTTGGAATAAAAAGGATGAAAGACCAATTTTGTCTTTCATTTTCATCAAACTCTCTCTCTCTCTAGAACTCTCTCTCTCGGCTCTCTCTCTCTCTCTACGAATTGAAGAACATCAAAACTCGGATTTGAAGTCTGAAAATTGGAATTAAGATTGCTTGGAAGGATTTATAAACACTGCAATTGAAGATTTGAGGTAAAAATCCTTTAAATTCAGATTATTAAGCATTTTTGGTTCGGTTTTTATATAAACCGAAAAATTTGATTTTGGGGATTCAGATGTTAATGCATGTTTAATGTTGTTATGGATTAATGCAAATCGAGTATCTGAGATGTTATATATAAAATTTTAACTTCTGAATCAACCTCTAAGTATGATTTTTAGAGATTTGTGTGTGTTTTAGTGTGTGTGTTCTACGGATGGAACAAAATGAGCATAATGGGTTTTATTTGTTATGTAATAGTGTTAATATTAGTGTTAAAAGGGTTGAAAATAGATGTATTTTAGTTGGTATAAGTTATTCCATGTATTGAATTAGTACCAAAAACGATGGAATTTAATCTGAAATTGACAAAACTGCACAAGTATGAACACAGTGGGATCCGAATTCGGATCCGAGATGAACTCGGATCAGGTCCGAATTCGGATGAGGCTCAAACTTCAGGATATTTAATATAGAAAAATTTACAAGTGTTGTACTTCGGTAGGAATCCGAATTCGGATATGGCCCGAATTCGGATGTGTCCTGAAAAGTTGAATTATAAAAACTAAAAGAAAATATTTCTGTGTTGGAATTCGGATGAGGGTCCGAATTCGGTTGGAGACCGAATTCGGATATGGTCCGAACTAGCATTTGGTCCGAAATAGGGCTTATATTGGGACCGAATTAGGGTTCATATGAGAACCGAACTGGGGGTCCGAATTCGGTTGGGGTCCGAATTCGGACATAGATCCGAAACTGGGACCAAATTTTGCAAGAATTATAAAATTAAGTTTTATGAGATTAAACAAGTTATTAACACAATGTGTTGTTACAAATGACTTACAGGTCCCTTGTGGTGTTGTTTAACCCACAGTGGGGTACTTGGTTGATCCGGTTGAAATTCCGAGGAGAAATAATATTGCTAAAAGATTAATAACGCACCCACTGTGAGTACCTTTGATTTTAACATTGCTGCATCTGCATTATGTTTGCATTGCTTGCTGAGGCATGTTGTTTCATATTCGTTTGGCATTCTACTAACATGCGTATATGTTGATGCACATTCATACTTGTTGCATGTCCGTTCATTTGTTGTGCATCTTTTCGATGGACCTGCGTGGTCGCATCTGTACTCTGATGTTACTGTGCTATATGACCAAGAGTTTGACACCTCTGTGGTCAGGATAGACAGTAGGTCATCCCCGATGTAATGTCTGCCTCAGATGGTTGGTTGTTCTTATGCCGAGTGTCAGCTCGAAGGAGCTGCGGCTCGGGTTTGCGTACTTGGAGTACGTGTGGGGTATACGGTATGTGTTACCGCGGTTACCCTGGGTGGCATCATAATGATTTGTAGAATGTGTAAAATCATATGGTATTCACTAAGCTTTAGCTTACCCCTTCAGTTGTTGAATTTTTACAGGAAAAGGGAAATCCGCTGCGGGACCGTCTAGCTAGGACGTTTATTGAAGTGACTTGAAGATTTCCACTGTTTATCTTGGTATTTGTTCTATGGAAACAATGTTGTAATAATTTTGGGGATGATGTAATACATTTGGATTTGTAGACTTAGATGTGTAACCTATGTAGCACCATAGGGTGTTTGACACATTTGTATTATTTTATTATGTATTTTGCTTCCGCACTTTAATTAAGGTATCAGATCATTATATATCTGTTTGTTGGTGAATAATCCTGGGTGAATGGTAATTGGTGGTTAATGTGGCAAGGTTGTCACAATCACTGTGAGTAACAGATTGTCATTCGAACATTTATTGTTTTTGCATTCATGTTTATACATTCAATGGCATGTTCACGTTGTTCATATACTTCATTTGGCACTCATGAAATGATTTGTTGTTATGATGCACACTCGTACTTGACATGTAACACACATGTAGCCAGCGTTCATTTGAAAGTGCATCTATTTACATCATGCTTGCACTGCATGATCATTACTTCATAATCTGATGCAACCTGGACTGGGGCTGACAGCAGGCCACTGTCGGGGACTGATCATCCCACTCGTATCCCATCAGGTTCGGCACATCCCCGATCAGCATATTGAACTGCCAACCCATGCTTGCACTGCATGGTTTTCACACATTGAGGCTTACACTGCCTGTACACACATACATGGGGCTTACACTGCCCATGGTTAAGCATTGCTTGTAAAGAAATATTTGTTGTTTGCATAATCTGTTATCTCACTAAGCATTTAGCTTACTTTTGACTCACATTGTTTACAGGCAAAGGCAAGAGTGTAGCTGGACCATCTACTTAAGCATATCAAATCAATATCCCGGAGACCTTAGTAGCTATTGGAACTTGAATGTAATAGCTTTGGGCTGGGATTTCTACTTCTAAAACAATTATGTTGATGTAATAGTTAGACTCTTATCACTGTAGACATGTATTCTATTGCTTTAGTGTGGATTTGCTTAATTCTAATTTAAGTATTCAATTTCAATTATCATGATTACTCATTGGGTTGTTAGTCGATCCTGGTGATTGCTACAATTATATCATTAATTTAAAGAGGGCGTCACAATATCAGTTTAAAATAATTCAGTCTGTGTGCTTAAAACTCTAAATTCTGATGTGGGATCCTAATATTTAATTTAAAACCTATATTTTCATTGATAATTAAACACAACTGAGTTCGGGAGGGAGAATCCTCCCCAACTTAATTGGGTACACACAATTACACATAAACGAATAAACACACTAAAAACAAATCAAAGAATCAAAATACTCTGGGTTGCCTCCCAGAAAGCGCTAAGTTTTACGTCTTCAGCCAGACGTACTGCTCCTAAACTAAATTAATTAACTATTGGATCTTGTAGTCTGATTAATTCAGAGACTGACATATTATTGGTGGCCCATTAAACATATAATTTAAGTCTATGTCCATTGACTTTAAATGGTTCACCACCTTTTGAGTCTTGAATTTCTACCGCACCATGTGGGTAGACATTATTTACGATGTATGTGCCTGTCCATTTACTTTTTAATTTATCAGGAAATAGTCTAAGTCTTGCATTAAATAACCAGACTTTATTTCCCTTAGTAAATATTTTATTTTTAAGCATCCTATCGTGGAAAACTTTTGTTTTCTCCTTGTAAATTTTTGCACTTTCGTAGGCTTCTCTACGAATTTCTTCAAGTTCATTTAATTGGAATTTCCTATCAACACCGGCATCATGTAAAATTAAAATTAGTGTTTTTGATTGCCCATTGAGCTCGGTGTTTTAATTCTACTGGAAGTTGACAAAACTTACCATAAACAAATCTATATGGGGACATACCGATTGGTGTTTTAAATGTGGTTCTGTATGCCCATAGAGCATCCTTTAATTTTTGCGACCAATCCTTACGATCAGGTCTTACAGTCTTTTCGAGGATTCGCTTGATTTCTTTATTAGAAATCTCGACTTGTCCACTAGTTTGCGGATGATAAGGCGTTGCTATCCTATGATTAACTCAATATTGTTTAAGGAGTTTGGCAAAATGTTGATTTTTAAAATGTGATCCTCCATCACTGATGATAGCCCTTGGGATACGGTGTCGTGCAAAGTTATTTCTTTTAACAAATTTGCAGTCAACTCGGTTATCATTAGTTTGTGTAGCTTCTGCTTCCACCCATTTGGAAACACAATCTACTGCAACTAAGATATATTCATACCCAAATGATTTAGGGAAGGGTCTCATAAAATCAATACCCCATACATCAAATATTTCAACAATTAATATCGGGGTCATGGGCATTTCATCCATTTTTTGCGATGCCGCCGGTTTGCTGGCATCTTGTGCATCCTTTAATGAATTCATAGGCATCCTTAAATATTGTGGGCCAGAAAAACCCACACTGCAACATTCGGTGACCAGTTTTCTTAGCACTGAAATGGCCATCGCATGCATATGCATGACAGTGTTTAAGAATATCTTCGTGTTCCGAATTAGGGACACATCATCTTATGATTTGATCTGCT
This sequence comes from Centrapalus pauciflorus, assembly GCA_020465985.1. Taxonomy (NCBI): domain Eukaryota; kingdom Viridiplantae; phylum Streptophyta; class Magnoliopsida; order Asterales; family Asteraceae; genus Centrapalus; species Centrapalus pauciflorus. The sequence goes on from JAANYP010000160.1 coordinate 100,404, forward strand.
CCTATTTTAAATAAATCAGGCTCATCCGAAATGTATTGCCTTGCTTGAGCATAGAAGTATTTTCTATGTTGTGAGTTCCAATGCTCTGGCAATCTTCCTGATACGAAATAGTTAACTAAATTCGCAAACTAGGGAATTTTGGATATTGAGAACAATTTTTCATCAGGGAAGGAGTCCCTGATTTGATCAGTTGATTTTGTTGGGATTAAATGAAGCCTTGATAAGTGATCGGCAACAACATTTTACGTGCCTTTCTTATCCTTGATTTCTAAGTCAAATTCATGCAATAGAAGGATCCACTGAATCAATTATGGCTTGGCATCCTTCTTTGCCAACAGATGTCTTAAAGCACTGTGGTCTGTGTACATAATTACTTTTGCCCCCCAAATATAAGATCTTAATTTATCTATGGCAAACACTACGGCTAATAACTCCTTTTCCGTAGTTGTGTAATTGATATGTGCCTCATTGAAGGTTTTACTTGCGTAGTAAATAACCACTGCATTTTTCTCAAATCTCTGACCTAATACAGCACCAACTGCATAATCACTAGCATCACACATGATCTCAAAAGGTTGAGACCAATCTGGAGATTGCAGAATTGGCGCTTCCATTAATTTTGGTTTAACCTTTTCAAATGCTTTCATACACGACTCATCAAAATTAAACTTGACATCTTTTGATATAAAATTGCATAACGCCCTTGTGATTTCACTGAAGTCCTTAATGAATCACCGATGAAAACCAACTTCGCCTAGGACTGATCTTATTCCTTTAACATTGGTGGGGGGTGGAAGTGAAGATATCAATTGAACTTTCGCCTTGTCTACCTCCATGCCTCTTTCGGACACAATATGACCTAAGACTACCCTTTCTTTTACCATAAAGTATATTTTCTCCCAACTTAACACTAAGTTGGTTTTAGTGCATCTCTGTAGGACTTTCTCTAAATGTCATAGACAATCTTCGAATGTTTTATCAAATATAGAAAAATCATCCACAAATATCTCAGTGGAACCACCCACCATATCTGAAAAGATAGCCATCATACAGCGCTGGAATGTGGCGGGTGCATTACATAGTCCAAACGGCATCATTTGGTAGGCAAAGGTGCCATATGGACAAGTAAAGGTAGTTTTCTCTTGATCCTCTGGATGGATTGGAATCTGATTGTAACCAGAATATCCATCAAGGAAACAGTAAAACTTTTGTCCTGCTAATTTTTCCACAATTTGACCTATAAATGGTAATGGAAAATGATCCTTAGAAGTAGCAGAATTAAATTTTCTGTAATCAATAAATACTCTCCACCCAGTTACAGAGCGAGTAGTTATCATTTATCCTTCTTCAGTGTCAATTACTGTAATTTTCTTGGGCATAGTTTGGGTTAGACTGACCCATTTGCTATTGGGTTATATTTGAATAATACTTGCACTAGAGCTTCCTCTTGCGCTTCAGTCAGATCTAATGAAATTATAACTGGCAAAGTGTCATTCTGACCTAGAAAAGGATATTTTAAATGAGCTGGCAACTCCTTCAATTCAAGAACTGGTGGTTGTTTTGTTGAAGATTTTGCTGACTGAGGCAAATCAGTAGGTAATTTTTCAGTCCTATGGGTCCACGGTGGTTGTTTCGATTCTAATGTGGATTCCATGACTACCTCCAACTTATCATACTCAGTAGAATTCATTTTGGTTAATTCATGCTCAGCAAAGAATAACTCAGTACTATCTTTGGTGTTGATTAATGAACTATGTTGTTGCGCAAGTTCGTCCACCATGTCTATAAGATAACACTCTGAATCGATTGCAGCGACATTTGAAGCATTAAACACATTCAATCTCAGTTTTCGATTACCAAAGTCAATATCCACTGCTCCCGTCCTATAATTAATTTGCGCATCAATCGTGGCTAAGAAAGGTCTGCCTAAGATAATAGCTCGTTGATTATCTCCTATTGAACTTTCGGTGTCCAATACTAGGAAATCAACTGGATGGTAAAAGTCTTCAACTTTTACTATGACATCTGATAGAATACCTCTTGGGCACTTGGTTGACCGATCTGCCAACTATAAGATAATATCAGTTGTCTGTAAATGGCCTAGATCATGTTTGTCAAACAAGTTTCCAGGTAAAATATTAACACTAGCTCCAAGATCAAGCAATGCCTTTTTAATCTGCACATTCCCAATCGTTACTGGAATCAATGGTGATCCAGGATCTTTCAGCTTAGGTGGTAGAGAACTAGAAACTACTGCACTTAACTGTTTAGTTAAATTGATCTTCTTAGGGAGCGAGACCTTATACTTTCTCTTTTGTGTCCAGAGATCTTTTAAGAATTAAGCATAAGAGGGAACTTGCTGAATAGCCTTGATCAAAAGAATATTGATCTTAACTTGATTGAACAACTCCCATGGATCCTCTGGTTGTGGGCCTCTTTTGCCATAAGGGGAAGATTTTGGATTTTATAAAGCAGCGGGATAAGGAGGAGGAACTGAAGTGTCCTGACTCTTAACCGCCTCCCCGACTTTGGGAGTTGGGAAATCTGCCTTAATTGGTTCCTTGAAAGAAACCTTCTAAGGAATCTCCATTTTTGTATCCTCTTTCTCCTCATACACGACTTCAGTGTCGGTATCTTCTTATGCCTCGTGCTCTTTTGGAATTTCAATCTTATTATCTATCTCTTTACCACTTCTCAACATGGTTATCTTAGATACTTCATTTACTTCACTTATCTCATGTTTTTTTATCTTTATGATGATGAGCATGTGAAGGATTGAGAATAGTATTGCTAGGAAGCTTTCCCTCTTCACGTCTAGTAAGCGACTCAGCTATCTGACCCATCTGGCGACTCAACATCTCCATAGTCTTAGTACTGATAGCTGACTGTTGCTTCATAAATTCAGCGAATTCCAAGAATTGTAAAGAAGTCATATTCGTTTCCACTTGGAATTGTGGTTGATCACGCTGATTTGACTTATAATATCGCTCATCCTTAGCTGCAGAAGTAGAACCATATTGATATTCTCTTTTTGGTCGTTCATATCTAGGTTTAGATTGATGATCAGAAGGCTGATCATTCTTCCACCGGAAGTTAGGATGATTTCTCCACCCCGGATTGTAAGTCTCCGAGAATGGATTACCCCTCTCCCTATAAGCTCTAAAACCATAGACTTCATTAGTGAATTCCTCAGTGGATTGCACTTGAGGACATGCTTCGGAATGACGAGAATGATCATCGTATGTGACATAGTTAATTGATGCATCAGGGTTTGAAAGACCCTTCATCAAATGATCCATTTTCTTGCTGAAATTTTACTCTTAACCTCATGTTTCCAGGCATTATTTATGCCCATAACTTGAACTCCTATGTTGTTTTCCGTACCATCTTGAACCTTAAGACCTTTACCCAGTTGATTTAGCAACTCCCAAGCCTCGTCGTCTTCTTTTGCTAAAAATGTGTCTCCTGTGGCAGCAATAATCATATTACGACTCTCTTGACTTACACCATCAAAAAATGTTTTAATAAGCATCCATTTGGGTACTTCGTGGTGTGGACATGCTCTTAATAGCTCATTCATACGATCAAAAGCTTCGTAGAATTGCTCACCGGGTTTTTGTTTAAATCCGATAATTTTCTTTCTTTTCTCGGTTGTTTTACTAATGGGATAATATTCATTAAGAAATTCTCTCTTCATCAGATCCCATGTCGTAATGCTATTATTCGGTAATCATACGAACCAATTTTTCGCTTTCTCCTTCAACGAGAAAGGAAATAATCAAAGTTTTAAAACATCGGTGGCTATACTTCAAACATGGTTAGCCTTACAAATAGTTGTGAACTCAGCTAGATGTTCATAAGGTTCCTCAATTGGCATCCCTCGGAAGATCAGAAGAATTTGAAATAATTGAGGACGAACTTCGGGTTCGTTCTCATTTTCAGGATAACGAATCGGAGACGGGTCAGGCACATCACCAGGGCGGTAATGTGACTCAACCGTACGTCGTGCTTGCTCACCCATCTTAGCATCTATACACTTGGGTTCTTCTCGTTCACGATTTCGTGGTGAAGTCAGAGGATCTTATCAATTAGGAATTTCTAGATTGGGAATTTCTTCCACTTGTTCGTTTAAGTTCTTCGTGATTAATTTATGTTGTTTTTGAATCCTGGCAGTCTTTCGGTTAAATTTAGCTACTTTTTCGCTTTCAGGTTCGAATTATAGTGGCAATCCTCTAGCCGATCGACGTGTGTGCATACACTATTAAAATACTTAAATTAAGTTACCTAAGTAAACTAACTATATTTTTGGTGCTAATGTAGAGGACTACAATTACCTTTTTGAATATTTAATTTTTTATGTGATTTTTAATAATAGGAAATTAAAGACTAAAATCAAAATAAAGTACTTAAACTTAAAACTTAAAACTAAGGCCAAAAACTAACTTCTAGCCCTAACTAACGTTACCACTCCCTGGCAACGGCGCCAAAATCTGACAGGTCGTCGTTGTGACCCGTAGAAATAATTCTTATATCTACTATTTAGCTCAGAGAAGTAAGGGTTGAATCCACAGGGAGTGCGTATGTAATTAGGGTTAATCGGCTAGCTTTGTGAGTTTTATTGAAAGCACTTAAATTTTGAATTGAGTGAATTGGATGATTTGTTTGGATTAATGACTTACGACTAATTTGTGACTAAAATTAATGGCAAATAACTATCGAAGTAAATTAACAATCAAATTAAATATAACCATTCACGGAATCACTACGACCTAAGTATTACCCACTCGAATTTCATGCAACAATCACATAGACATAATTAATTGCGCGGTTAAATTAATCATACACGTTTTAACCAATAACACTCGGCATAGCGCATGCAATATTCATTACTTGTCTTAATCTCTAAGTTAATGGACTCGGCACAAATAATAATACCACTATGAACTATCTAACTTTTCCCAATCAAAACATACATTCATAATCATAACCAAATGCTTATCATTTGAATACACATAGAGTATTTCAATCAACGCAAATACATCAAAACATATAGAAATTCAAGTAATGTAACACTTAGTCGTAGATCCTCTGTAAACGGCTATGGTGTTTAGCCACTCATCGTATGCTCTTCAATGGTGTTGATCGGTGACATAGTTGTAAGCTTACGAATCACCGTCTTCGTACTTGTATTGTGAATCCACTCCTGTATTGTGAATCCACTCCGGCAGGGCTTCGCCACTTCTTTCGACACTATCGGGGCCTCCTCAAATGATCACCATCGACCTCTATTTATAGAGGAAGTGGATTTGGGGTTTCTGAGGCTGAAAACGCATTTTTTGCGCCGACCCAGCGTAGGGCAGGCGTAGGTCTGCGCCTGGGGTACGGCCAGGGCTGCGCTGGAAGTGCTCTCTAACTCTCAATCTTTCTGTTTTGAAGCGTAGGGTGGCGCAGGCCTGCGCCCGCTCCGGCTCGGTTCGCGTTGAATTTTCTCAAGCTGCTTCCATTTGACCTCTGGCTGAAACATAAATTAGGAGTAATAATACGGAAGTTACGTAGTATCGGTGCTTAAAATGAACATAAAATGACTCTGAAATACATAAAATTATTGACATATCAGTATTGAATGAGCAAACTCGATATACTAATGATCAATCTCGAATTAAAGGATATCAATCTCGAATGCTTGATGATCAATCTCGGATGCCTAAGACTAAAACTCAAATGCTTAATAATAAAACTCGATAGAAGAAGGATGAATCTCGATTAATGAAGTATGAAACTCGATTAAAGAAGTTTGAAAATCAATTAAACAAGCAACAATCTCGATTGAAACTATATAAATCTTGGATGATGAATACTCAAACTCGAATCACAGTTTAATTAAACTCGAAACTCACTTGATCAAACTCAAAATAAAAAGGATCAAACTTGATCAACAAGTGACAAAACTCGGTCAATGCATGATGAAACTCGGTCAAAGCTTTATAAAACTCGATTAAAACGTAAACAAACTAGAATAAATCTTTGATCAAACTCGATTAACTTCTTTGTAAAACTCGATTAACACTATGAATTTAGTTTTGCCCGAGTTTTATCATTTTTCAACAAAAACAACTTCAGATTCACATTTTTTCCAACAAATATTCATGAATTCACCTCAAATTGATATCGAAGGTTTGTTTTACACACAGAAACACTTTTTGTTAAAAGACTTTGGCTAATATCAAATTAAACACCCAAAATTAGTCAAAAAAAAAACGTAAGAACATATAATTTTTGAAAAATCAAAAAAATTCAAATTAATTTCTGTGTGTTTGGAATTAAAATATGAGATGTATCTCACTGGATTCAACTTTTAATGCTCCACCTTCGATCCAATTTTCAGAACATTTCATCCACAAAATCAAAAACCTTCGATGATTTTCAGATTTTCAAAATTGTTGATGGAACAGTGTTCTTCAAAATAAAACTTTCAGATTCAAAAATCTCTCAAATCTTTGTGGCTTTGATACCCTTTGATAATTCAATATCTAACAATTCAATTCATCAAACAAACAATTATGAACACTATATATCGAATGCTTAGATTGAGTAGAAGAATATTACAATGCGGTTCTTGAGCTTTCTTGCTTTACAAACTTGTACTTCCAAATCTACACATTCGTATGATGTGTACTATTCATACATGCATCTAAACAGTACACATTACCTCTATTTATACACAAATACAATTATAGAATATTTACAATATACCTGTTAGGCACAAAAAGGCCTCAGTCAAACCTGTTCTACATCTGAGGGGGAGATTTATAATCAAACCTGTTGATGCATTTGAAGGTTGAATTTAAGGCCTGTTATATGCCTTATTGAAACCTGAAAATGATTTGCAATATCAGTCTAAAGCTGTTCTATATGTTGCATGTGTTGCAACTAAGACAGTTTGTCCAAGCTGCTCTGTCTGCTGAACAGGCTGGACATAAACTGTCTACGCTGCTCTACATTGTTGAGCAGCTTGGGCAATTTTAAAGTGTTCTGTTCTTTGTGAACAGAACCTGTTCTTTGTAAACAGGCTAAACACTTTATGGAATTTGTTTCCAAGTCATCATGTATTGTTTTTAACTACAAGATCAGTTTTCGCCATTGACACGAACATGCCTAAAAAACCTGCTTGCTGGATACCAGTTATGGAGCAAGTAAGGTTGATAGCCCCCATGCTTGGAGCGTGTTCGCCACCAAAAAAGTTGCTATATTTATTTAAAGCTTTATTCGAAACGGGAAAGGAAGTGTTTTGGGTAGAAGGAGAAAGGGCGATGATGGCAGTGGATACATCCATTTAAAAAACTGACACTCTTTTCTCAATTTTTGTATGTACTTATCAACCCTTGTTAATTAAAACAAGCTTGATGCGGAATGCAAGAAGCTGAGATGTTAAAGTGATGACCGATACAACAGTATGCTTACTAGGTCCTAAGACAGACTTCAAACCTTTTTAGGGCAAATCTACAATGAAAGTACACTCAACTAAGAAGACACTCCCTGGGTTTTCCAAGACTTGAAAAAGAAACGGCTTATTAGAACAGCTTATACACACAGATGCTGGGTTACACAGGCAAGGTCTTTTGCATGCATGAAAATTCCCACTTGCACGTTCACTCGTTGGGTTTCAGCACTTAGCTTTCTTGCACACTTCTTGTCTGACGTTAGAAGCTTCCTTCTATACTCACTTAGAGAGATCTAGAGATACCACACGCTTGTCAATTTGGACGGAATGAACACGGAGAGAAGTCTTGTTGAAACTACAACATACCCTTTTCTGCCCTTTTCTGAAAAGCAGGACTTGTCTTCACATGGCCGCCCTTTTGTCTATTTTTGTCTACTGTTGCATTGCTTTAAACTAATTAGGAATGTCAACTTTGCGTGCTTTTCTTCCTGTAAGGCCCTATTTTGATATAAGAAAGAAGGGTCTATGTCACGCTGTTTTGCTAATATCAAAACGCGCGCTTTTTTGGTTGTCATATACAGAAACCGACTTGGGCAGGCTGGGCAGTTCTGTTTTCACTTTGCTTCACTTTGTAAATGC